>BJBW01018160.1:0-12869 GCA_004320125.1 Scolopax mira | reverse complement strand
TGGGCACACTGCTGGCTCATGTTCAGCTGGCTGTCCACTCACTCCCAGGTCCTTTTCTGCCGGGCAGCTTTCCAGCCACTCCGCCCCAAGCCTGTAGTGTTGCCCTGGAGTACCTCGTATGGAGTACTATGTTTTAAACCCATCAAATTATTGATACTATATGTTGCCATGAAGTAGTAAATTAACCACTCATTCCACTTATGTTGATATATGTCTCTTTATTTAAATATACATGCCTTAATTGTCAAAACTTAATTTTTTGAAA
The DNA here is from genome assembly GCA_004320125.1 of Scolopax mira. NCBI lineage: Eukaryota > Metazoa > Chordata > Aves > Charadriiformes > Scolopacidae > Scolopax > Scolopax mira. The sequence continues at coordinate 12,604 of BJBW01018160.1, read as the reverse complement.
ACTGGTGTTGTCGTCTTAAACATATTTCCATTGCTTTCGAATATTATATTGCTGCCTAGTACCCGATTTTGAATTGTTTTTAGAATACTATTCTAGTGTGATTTTAATATATTATTTAAACTTCTAAAAGTTTTTCCATCCATTCATAACTATTAATCTATGGATATTTTTTTAATGGACATGCAGGTAAACTTTTTTTTTCTTAAAACAGGAGCTAAACCATTGTGTTAGGTAACTCTAGTAAACATGGTGTTTTCCCGCTGTGTTTGTTTTTGTTTGACTTGGTTGCTTTTTAGCTGTGCTTCATGTGAATTATAAAGATTGTATCCAAAGAGGTTTGTTGTTTCATAGTGCAAAATATTGCAGACTTTAAGTTTCCTTGTTTTCCTCAGAAAATCACTGGTAGAACTTCAGAAATATGTGAGAGTAGGGAATATCAATAGTGGTTTATTCTTGGGGAGATGGGGTGGGGGGAAAAAGCATGGGGAACTTGCCCACCTCAACATATTTGCAAGATGTGCAGCGTTAAAAAGTATGTTTATTTTTAGGGTCATGGAATGTTTATACAGCGATCGCAGCATAAGCCTAAAACAGGTATGTAAAATAAACCACTATTCCATGACTTTTAATGCACTTCTTAGGGTGTTGTTGGATCTTCTGCTATTTCACTTTTTCCCTTATTTTGTCTGAATAAGTAGGAAACTAGTATTTCTGAGCAGAAGCTCAGAAAATGGTATGGTCTTTTAGACTGGAAGAATTCTTCTATTTTTGTCCTAATGTAATGTGCAGAAGGCAGCTATATGCTTGTGAGAAGAGTATAAATAGTCAGTAATATGTACATACATGCAGTAAATTAATGTTATGAGCATAAAGATTTAAGGCTTGTGTTAATTACCTGTGTTTTAATTGCAGCTATGTTTTAGCTGTATATGTTTAAAGACACCTTCAAGTTGATCTTTGTAGGTAAAGTTTTGCAGTTATAATATTAAAATAATTTTTAATAGGTGCAGAATAGCAGGTTGCTCAACAATATGTCAAGTTCTTCAAAACTGTATTCACTATACAAATGGAAACCTGTAATATATAGCAAACTCAGATGAACACAGCTAGCTGTACAAAACGATTTTTTGCCTATATTTAGACTCTCAGGTAGTACTGCTTCTACTCTGAGAGTATTTGATGGCACCTCAATAGCCTAATAAAGATCTTTACCTTTTAAAGACAGTCTCTGAGGGAAACTAATTTATTTTTGAAAGAGTTAGGTATCAACACATAATGGCCTCTGGAGGAAAAAAGAAGAATATTGCTGATGTTTTTGTACTACACTGCTATATGCCACACTACACTGGATTTATTGTAGAAAATAAATGTGTACAGTTAGAAGAGGCCCATAATTTATCTTGAAAATAGAATCCTTTATAGCCTAACTCCTTGTTAGGTTCCTCATTAGAAGCAGGCTGCATTTATTCATCGATATAATGTATTATATCAGTACAATTCAGAACACAGGCAATTTCTTGAGCAAGGAATGTAAAGCCTGCAGGCAGGTCCCTATTCTCACCTCTGCATAAATTCCCTATCCCCCTTCAGTTTATAAAAAAACCTCAAATTTTCTTGTTGTGGTTAGATAGTACCCAGGAGTACAGTATGGAAATAACTAATGGTTTTGAATGTTTATTTGGATTTTGATTACTTGTAATGCCTGAATTGCATAGTCTAATTCCTGTTTCCTTGAAGATGTTGATCCCTGTGAAGTGTGGTGCAGTCAGCCGGTTGATACATTAAGAGAATACTGCGATGTTATTAAAATAGGCATCTTATGGCCTCTTCTCTTCAAAAGTGAAAGTAATTCTTTGGTTGCTGATTGGAGGTAAGCAATCATGATGTCAAAGTGATTTCATCAGCCTTTACATTTCCTTTTTGTTACCTGTGAAAGATCATTGTATACTTTCAAGAGTGGCTAAACTGTCTGCAGTAAAGTTTTTACCAGTGGGCTAAGTCAATTAGTCAATTAAGGTTAGAAAACATAGTTCCTTATGCTTTGTATTTCAAAATATCAAAAGCTTTGCAGGTCATGTTTTTTTTTTTTTTTTTCTTCCTTCCTCTGAAAGGCTTAATTTGAGTTTGTAACCATCGTCTTGATTAGATCTAATTACCTTAAATATTAGTAATTAGGTCCATGCAACACAGTGTTATTTTTCTAAATAATAACTTGTTCTGTTTTTAAGCAGTTCACAGTTTTTAGAACGGAATTGGGAAAGACTCTGTGATTTGGAGGTTCTGGAAGACCTTGTTGATTTAATTAAAAATGTTGTTGTAAGTACTGGATTTTAACTTTGTGTAAGTTTCTATGTATTATAGGTTAATTAACTCTGTACCTTATGCAACTTGGGATATTGTATCTTAAATTAGACGTTTCCTTTTGCTGGACTGAATAAATCACCTGATAATTGAACTGCAGCTTTCCAGAAAGAAAGTGCGTCATAGGCTTTATTACAGTTGGGATAGCTTAATAAATATTTGCAGAGTCAGTAATACAGTTGACTGGAGCCCTTGTAAATTGTTAAGAAAGAGAATTAAATCAGTGAGAAAAATGGAACTGTTCCCTGATGAACAAGTTAAATAATTTCCCTACCCTGTTCAACAAATTATATTTAAAATTTCTTATTATTGCTGTCTTCAAAGAGGAACGTAGAGGAGAGAATGATATAAGAAATGTTCTCAGCAGCTGAAGGGAAGAGATTTTTTTTTTTTTTTTTAAATTTAGGTATGACACGTTTTAAAAAAAATTGGTTTGTTGAAATTCTGCGCTCAACCCCAAGCTATGTTTTTCCAGTCCACCTCACTGCTATATAACTTCTTATAATTAGGTATTCTTGTACTATATTGATCTTGTGGATTCATACTTCCTTATGCTCTTTTTGCTGCTTCCTCCTTCAGGCTATCCAAGTGCACTATTTTCACCTCCTTGTGCTTCAGGATGTCCCTGCAGTTTTTCCGCTTTGTCTCATGTGATGGGTTCTATATGCTGTTTCCTCCTCTGGTAGTTTCCCATTCAATCTTTATACAAGAGGGTCTGTGTATATTCCCATCCCCTGATTACTTCCTCAGCCTGTATCTCCCTCTCCATGGAAACGATTGTATATCCAATAGTAAAAATTTATTTGGAGGAGCAGATCTCAGGAGAGGAATTACTGTTGCTTTGTATTGTTTTCATGGGATGTATCAGCTGGTTCTTTGGTATGTAGACGACTACAGAAGTGGTTAAAGTGGCTGATTTCTAACCAGATGGCATAGCACTCATGCATTCTCTATTTCCACATCAAGATTTATTTATTTTTTCAACAAAAACGCTAAGGGATTTGCTATTGAATACAAGGACGTTTCCTGAAACTTTGAAATTGGCCAGAGACCAACGTCTGTTGCTCTGTCCAAATGATACTGCATTTAAGCAGAACAGAAAATGTTACTGAGTTGAACCTGAGCAGATAGAAACGAAAGTTATCAGATCTTAATAAGTTGTTTATTATTTCTTTTCTGTCCCTTTTTCAGAACGTTCCACCTTTTATTGATGGCATACTAAGAATTGGCAGCAGAATAGAAAATGTAAGTTTCTCGAATTGTTTTAAATAGGAATGCTTCTTTATGTTTGAATACAAGCAATGTATTTGTACAAATGTCCAAAATTTTAAAATGCTTGCATAAATGAACTGAATTTGTAGTTTTGAGAATATGTAATGTGTTAGACTGGGGTTGATGTTGTTGCAATTCTGAGCCACAAAACAAAATCTGTGTGTGACAAGAAATAAGTATTGTTTGTGTAAGAGGACCAAAACGAGTGAGAATTTTGGGAGTAGTTCACATGCTGGAAATAAGTGGTTTCTCTTGGATGTTACTACTGCAGTGTGGTGGGTGTGTTTAGGTTGTGCACCTGGAGCCCAGATCAGCCCTCCAGTATCAGCTTTGGTGCCTGCTGGTGGCTTTCCTTGTTGCTTTCTCACAGATCTGCCACTTTCGGCTGAAGGCTTATTCTTTGGAGATGTCGCTGTGATCTCTCTGCCTTCAGTCTTGAAGATTGATAGATTCTCTCCCACAAGCACATGGTTCTGTCTCTGGGGTGTATTTTGCTTTGTCCTCTCTGTGCTGGTGTTGGTGTGTTATGCTAAAAGTCTAGGTATGGGCAAAAGGGAAAAGTTTTATATGTAAAGACAAGAAGTTACTGTTAGTATAATTGAAATCCTCCACGATTAATTCTTGCAGAAGTGGAAAGAAAATAAAGAAACAAATACAACGAAGAAGAAAACTCTTTAATAATAATACATTCAAATAGTAATATACACCCTGTCTAGTATTAGTATCCAGTATCCAGGTGTGCTTACCCTTGTACTGCTCCTTGGGATCCTAAAATAACGGCTTCTGTCTGGTGTTTGCATGTGTGAGGTGAGGGGTGTGGTCATTACTACGTGGTGTTTTACTACAAGGATAGCTGTTGATGTTTTCTTCCTCATTTTAGGAAGGTTCATGAAGTTCATTTACTTAGTTTTATTAGGTTCATTCACTTAAGTTCATTTTTTAAGTTTGGTAATGCATTTTTTATACCCTGCTTTATATTTTCATTGGTCTGCAGTTTCACGTATGATTTTACTATTCATACTATGGTTTATGGATGTTAGAAACTGCTTTTGCCCAATTTTGTCCAGGTCTACTTTTTTTTTTTTTTCCCCACTTGTTTATAGCTGTTGCTTCTTCAGTGTCAGCTTGTGCCCCATCACTTACCATCCCATGCCTGTACTCTTCTAAACTGCATGATATGTCTCCAGTTTTCATGGCCTATGCTCTATCATAGTTGGCTTGCATTTCACTGTGCTGCATCATGACATCAGTCATTATAACATTAAGTACTTGCTTCTACTGTCTATATGAAGACAATTGTTGTACCCTATAAAAGTAAACCAAATCAGTCATAGCCCCCTGGTCAGAGGAAAATTGATGTTATAGTTAAAAACAAGTTAAAGCAGAGCTCTAAGTAGGTCCATGTTAGCTCAGAGTAAAAGCAATAATTTGCAGCCCTGTGGCTGTGCTGTATCATGAGGCTCCAGGGCTACAAGTAGGGCTAAGCTCAATCACTCGTATGATGCAAAGGTGCTTCTCTTCAGCGACAGGTTGGGTTGGATATCTTTTATGAGATTCTCAGGATGTGCCACTGGTTCATTCTGAAGAACTGTGAATGGCTGAGTAAAGGTGTGGTTTGGAAACCTGCTGATCTTCCCTGTGTTTTCACTGAGTTTTCACGGTTGTCACTTTTTTCCCTGCTTTTTAGTTTCTGCTGCCTTCTGTAGGTTAACTGCAAAAGCTAAAATAAAAACATTGAAGGTAGAAGACCGTATCATAGCTGGTAGTAGCAATAAGAGAAGCAGAATAGGTACAAGTGTGTGTTACTGTTAGATAACCCAGTTCCTGTATTTTTAATATTTGTCTTAATCTGGGGTTTTTTTTAATTATTTTTCAATACCTGTAGGCTCAGATAACGTGAGAGTATCCCAGGCAACGGGGATTCTTCACTTAATCCCTCTCCTTCAAATAGCTCAAACAATTTAAATTTAGTTTGAATAGAAGGAAAGTCATGATTTACAGAATAAAGTTTTAGTTCTGGCCTGCACGTCTAACAGCCTGGAGAATGTTGGGCTTGTTACTTCACACTGAAGCAATTTTGTGTGTAGTCATAAAAAAAAAAAATTCTAAATCAAATTCTATAATTTTAGTGGCTCCCCTGTCTCTTGCTGAAAGAATGGCTGTTTTCATTTTGTGAATTTGCTATATTATGCTGTGCTTGAGCTACCTAGATATTTATATTTCTGAGCTGTTGTCTGTTTTAAAGGCTAACGGATTAGGAATGTGCACAGTGTTAAGTGCTACAGTAGTATCATTTGTTATATTTACAGAATTCTTCCACTATATTGCTAGAGCTGTTGGTTTGTGTGGTGTTACTGTTTTTGTTTTAAGCCTGTTTTGCGTGAAATTAGTTACCTTCTTTTTTCTTTATTTTCCTTTTCTTCAATTGAAACAGGGTGTCTTTGATATTGGGGATGCACTTGATTGGGTCAGATACACAGGTGATGTTAGTATTCTGCAGAAGCTGGAGAAACTTGGTGATTTTGGTTGGATGTATCTTGAAATTTTCTTTGCTGAATGTAAGTATGGATGCTTTTGAAGAAACAATGGTGAGGGAAGTAACCTGTGCTGTAGTTGGGACATAATTAATATTTGCATGTATTTCATTAATCTGTAAGGGACTAGAAAAATCGTGGTGGTGTGGGGTTTTTTTTCCCTTGTTTTTGGCTTATTTGACCCAGCCAGTTCTTCCTTGAATATCTGTGTGTGGGTCATAGCTACAGTCATATTTGCTTCAGAAAGTTTTTTCACTTTAATGTCCACTCTGGGCTGTATGTGTGCCCTTCTTTCTTCTAACTTAACCTTAAGTTGGAAAATGCCTGAGATTTTATTTGAGTCTTTCTGTTAAACGTTTGGTGGAGGATTTTGTGAAACTATTAATTGAGATATTATTCATATTTCAAAAATTAGGTTATGCAGCTCACGGGAGTTACCATAAGATACTCAAACTAGCAGCACTTCTGCTGAAATTGTAAGAAGCTCCCAGGCCTGCTGTTTTTGATTTGTGTTAAATAGCTTGTATTCTGGTCTGTGTTCATGCATATATGCATTCTAGCTCAGCTGTTGCAGTAACTATCAGGGTGGTAGAAAGCTGATTTCCGTGTGAGGAGAATGATCTTTTTATAGTTAAGTACTGAAGTACAAATTCTTCCAAGTGCAAATCTTTACGAATCTTTAAAATGCAGGTTTCTGTAAAATACAATTGAGTTTCACTTGATTGCTTGAAATTAGCCAAGTGCTTAAATGTTTTACAGTCTGCAGCCAGTGGTTTTTGGGCTTGTCTGATAATAAATAATTCCTTTTCTTTTGAATGTTTCTGTTGCTTAATTTGTTTCTGTTATTTAGTTGGTTTGTCAAATTTTACTTATAGTCAGAAAGCAGAGCATGATTATTAGCAGCAGAAGATAAACCCTAATTCTTGGTTTTGGTAACTTCTTCACTCATGGTACTTTTCTGATTTTTGTCTGCAGGCAAACGTTATATTACTAAAGTTGCTTTGGAAGATTGTAATTTAGTTGAAGAGTTTAAAGCTGTGACCTGTGAAAACTGTAGGAAGGTGAGAGAAGATGCCAGAAGGCATCTGTGCTTTTCCTTTTTTGTTGTTATTTTTTGTGGAGTTTTCTACGATCAGCATTACCAGATGGTCAAAGAATAAAGACTTCAAAAGCTTGAGTAATTGTCCTGAAATAAATAGTTACCTTGAGAGATCCTGGCATAAACCAGAACATTAGTTGTTTATGTTGCCAGTGTACATTGGAGAGTGTTCCTCTCCTCATCCCCCAAATAAACCTCAAGGAAATGTTTATTTTGATAGAAAGTTGTTCACCTTGATTCTTCTAACACAGAAATGATGCTCTCAAATTCTTTGCCACATGTTCCTTTAGTGTAGATGTTTGTTTGTTTTTTTTTTCTGTGGGAGTCTGGTTAATTCCTGTCTTCCTTTCTCCAATTCCATACTTCAGGAGCTACGCTGAAAGGCACCGAGTAGGGAACTGGTTGAGCTGTGCTGTACCTCAGCCAACTTTGCTGTTTGACACATGCTTGTTTGTGATGATGACTATTATGGAACTCAGGAGACCTTCTGAGTTAGTTCTGCTTTTTAATTATTGTTCGTTGTATTCTTGTCTGCATAACATTTTCATTTGTACAGTTTTAAGCTTATTAATTGCAATGAACTAAAAGTAATTACAGCTAATAGTGGTCCAGAAAAGAATAATAAAGCAGAGGTCCCTTTCAACCCCATATCATTCTGTGATTCTGTAACCTGTTTTCACAAGCATAAAAACTGAGCTGCCTCTTGTCAAATGCTTTATTTACTTCTCATTGCAACTGTGTGTAATTACAGTATTTGTCGAATTTTTTCCTTGATTTCACAGAACAGTGAATCTATGAAACAGAAAGGAAATGAGGAATTTTCCCAAGGAAACTTTGATCATGCTATAATGTCATACACTAAAGCCATAGAGTTTTGGTAAGAACTAAACTGGTTAACTAGATTGTGTTATATCAATTTTGTATAGTTTTTCATGAGTCACTTAGATGCCAAATCGTACCTAACTAAAAAGCAAAGAAAGCTATAGAACACATTTTTTGTTCTATTTTATTTCTTGTTACTAGCGGTTGTTTGCACTTTTACTGTCCCAAAAGTCCAGTTACAGTTTAAATGACTAACAGTAATGTAGCAAACCTGAAAGGAAATAAGTTATTTAGTGTCAAAAGCCATTTTTGGTATCATCCCTCCTAAAAGTTCTTCCAGCGGAACAGTATGATCAACTGTTACAAATATCATCTCAGCTATGGTGCAGAACTATTGAACAAGTTCAAACATTTATTTTTAAGTATCTGCTTGTAGCAAGTCTGTATGTAATAGGCTTAATTTCCTTTGGGAAGAAACTAAACAAGATTTACAAGAAGTCATTTGCTGAAAGACTTTGGAGACTTTCCTGGGCTCTCTAAAGGGGTGGGGAGACAGAGATGAAATGAGAATTTATGTCCTATGCAAATAAAGTGTTTGGTCCCTTCCTGTAGTCCTTGTAATGTTAACTAGCTACAGAATGCTGGCTTGGTAGATTTACGACTTGTGTTGTAGTCATGCAAATGCTACTTTTGTTCTGTCTATGAAATATGGTGAAATTCATAGTCCCACCTTTTATAAAAAAATCCTTTGTACAAACTTTTTTTTTTCATTTTGAAATCTACCTTTATAATTGTGCAGTTGAAAGGTTTAGCATTTTGCTAATGTCTTGCTTCAGATCTTCTCACATACTAGGATACATTTCAATCCCAAATTCAAGTTGATTTTAGGCTCCTTGAAAAATTGGGTAGGCAAAATTGCAAAAAAAACAAATTGAGAAATTTGTTCAAGGGAGTGTATCTGAGATACAGAACAGGCTGGAGAAGGCTTTTGCTCAATGAAAGAGCAAAAGAAATCCCATGGCTTGGAAAGGATGTCCCTTGGTTTCCAGGGGCTGCAGAGCTGAGCTGTTGTTACAGCTATTTGTCATAAATGATTTTTTGTATTTATGACCCTGCTGGAAGATGAAGGATAGCTTGGCAATGTCTAGCAGCTAGGGGGTCCTTCTTTACTGGCTCTCTGTTTCTCATTCTCCTAGTATGAGCTGACTTTCATCTGCTCCATCACGCTCTTTCCCTAACTGGCTGCACCCTCCCTTGGCTTCCTTTCAACTGGTTGCTGGATTATATATATATACTGATTCCTCCCTGTCATTCTGTCCCATCCCTGGAAGTGTTCGAGGCCAGGCTGGTTGGAGCTTTGAGCAGCCTGCTCTAGTGGGAGTAGTCACTGCCCATGGCAGAGGGCTTGGAACTGCAGGATCTTTGAGGTCCCTTCCAACCCAAACTATTCTGTGATTCTCCATTAGGTTCGTTACCGGCAATTCTTTAGGTCTTTAGAGCTGCTGCTTAGTCTGCCTGGTCAGGCAGATGGGTATGAAAAAGTTGTAGACCCCAGTGATCAATAAATGTTCATGAGATGTTTGATTTAATGAGGCTTTCAAAATTAGGAATTCCAGAACAAAATGACATCGGGTATATGGGACAGTCAAGCTAGCTTTGCCATGCTTCATGACTTTTTTGCCTTTTTTTTGTTTTTGTTTTTTTTAATGGAACTGGGGCTGTCAGGAATGTACTACCCATAATTTTGCACCATTTGAGGTGTGTCAGAGCCTAGTGACTTCGGGAAGGAGTTTAAAAAAGAAAGCAAAGCAAAACCAGAGGTTTAAAGTTGGCTGAGCAGGGTTTGAATTGGTTGGAAGGTGCATTAGTTAGCTCAAATCTTAGAAATTACTATATAATTAAAACTAATATTCACTAATATTCTCAGTAATTTAGCTTTTAAATCCATGCTACAATTCAAAGAAGCTTGTATTCATATATAATCTGATTGTCTGCAAGCACTCTAGTCTAGTATCAACAATTACTGTGAAAATTTACTTTTTTTTTCCCCTTAAGATTTTAAAAAGTAATGTATGTTACTAATTTTTCATATATATATTTTTTTTTTTAAGTCCAGCAAACCACCTTCTGTATGGAAACCGAGCTCTTTGTTTAATTCTTACAAGGCAGTACAAGTAAGTAACCTCTTATTTATCACCTGAAATGTTGTTGTGATCTGCAATTAAAAATTGGCAATATACTTAGGAAAACAGTACTGTTAAAATTTAAGTATATAGTAATTGTGATGTACTACCTTGTAAAGCTGGTATAAAGAAAAATGAATAATGTTAGCTTTGTCTCTTGGCAGTATGTAATACCGTTTAGAATTTATGCGTGTGGCAGGGTAACACAACAGAAAAAAATAATCTAAGTACCAGTGACTATTGTGACTTTAATTAAACCTCTTGAAGAAGAGATCAGCGTGGTTATTGGGGGCTGTTTTCCTTAAATCAGTTGTTAAGCTAAAAGTCTAGTTTATGAGCAATGTGGATATATACCATTTAGGTAAAGCCAACCCAAGAATATATTGTTAGTATGGAGTTACTGTCTATTGTTATAGACAAGGGTCTAATTGTGATTAGTCTACCACACATCTGGGTGGATACTGAAGTTGGCAGTTCCATTGCTGTAGCAATGGGGTGAGAGCTGTCAGAGTGCAGAGTCCTACTCTGTGAGGAAAGTGATGTTCACGCTGATGGTTTCTTCTTTCTCACTCTGGGATCCCCAGAGTGAGAAAGAAGTGGGGTCGCTTTTATGTTTGCTAACATGATATAACATCTTCGTTTTGTCTTTGTTCATCTGTGGCTCCATGTTATATCTCTGTTTACTATACGTGGTACTTCTTATGGTTGTTACTCTATTTGTAAAGATTTGCCATTCTTTAACTGAATGTTGGTGAATTGTTTATAGCCATGGGGTGTCCACTGCCAAGCCTGTGCCCTGTATCTTGTCAGCTTGTGCCTGTGTTCCTTTGTAGCATCCTGTGTCTCCACTTGTGGAGGCCTCTGCTGTCGTATCAGGCTTGTATTTCTTTACAGGGCATCATCATTTAGGAATCACAAATACCTCCTTCTCTATAAGTAGTAGGAACAAGCAATTATTCCATCTAAATCTGTGGTTGTACCACACAAAGATAAACAAAAGTAGAACAAATTAGCCACTGACACCAGATCAGTTAGAGAAATTGCTGTCACAGTTAAACCAAGTAAGAGAAAACTGCAGGCAGTGAGGCTGCAGTTCAGACTGAGTAAGACCAAGAAGCCTCAGTCCCGAGGTTTTACACACTCAGTACAGAGCTTATGGCCTGTTATTGGCAGTGGCAATGCTGTATATTACAGGACTATGCAGTTACATAGTGTTCTCAAGATCATCTGCTGCAGCATTCATGGCTTTATCCAAGGCATGCTTCTTCCTCCTGGTTTCAGAGCCCGGTGAGAGGCAGTGGTCATGTTCCCTCCCAGGCTTTGATGCAGGACAGGACCTTTCAGGGCAGCTTGGCCTTCTATCCTCAAATTTTGATGGTGCTCAGGGGCACCTTCCCTCGCACTGCCCCCGGGCTGTCGACAGGTGGCACTGGAGGAAGGACTGGGTGGATGAAAACCAAGCCTAACACACACAGTAGACAACAAGACAAATACGGGTGTGGTTTTTCTTTTTTTTTTTTTTCTGATCTTCTTAACTGCTTTTATAATATCTTAGTATCTTGAGGTTCTATACCCTACAGTCTGTCGTTTACTCAAACATTTTCTCCTTGTGTTTACTTCCTTTGCAGTATGAATATGGTGCAATTTTTCTAATCACTAGTTCTGTTGTGTTGGGTTTTTTTAGTTACTAGTTTCTTCAAATGTATTGCCACACCTCTAAATGCTGCCAATACTACCTGGGGCTTTCCCTTATTTGTGGGGTGGGTGATTTTTCTTGTTCTAATTTTATTTCTATTCGCTGAATTAATTCTGACATCTCTGAAGAATTTTTGTAAAATAATCTTCTTGCCGTGAAGTTATTGTCTCTTTCAGGCTTTTCTTTAGTGTCCAGCTTTCTGTAGAATCATGGAATAGTTTGGCTTGGAAGGGACCTTTAAAGGTCATCTAGTCCAACCCCCCTTGCAATGTGCAGGAACATCTTCAACTAAATCAGGTTGCTCAGAGCCCCTTCCAACCTGATCTTAAGTGTTTCCAGGAAAGGGGCATCTACCGCCTCTATGGGCAACCTGTGCCAGTGTTTCACCACCCTCAGAGTAAAGAATTTCTTCTTTGTGTCTAGTCTAAATCTACCCTCTTTTTGTTTAAAACCATTACCACTTGTCCTACCGCAAAAGGCCCTGCTAAAAAGTTTGTCCCTAAAAAGTTGTCTTTCTTATAAGACTTCTTTAAGTACCGAAAGGCCTCAATAAGGTTTTCATTACCACAGAGCAACTCGTGGTCTTCCTTCAGATCCTTCTGTACAAGCTTTCCTGTTATAACACTTACAAAAGAAC
>BJBW01018159.1:0-12753 GCA_004320125.1 Scolopax mira | reverse complement strand
GTGGCCAGTAGGTCAAGGGAGGTCATTCTCCCCCTCTACTCAGCACTGGTGAGGCCACAACTGGAATCCTGCATCCAGTTCTGGGCTCCCCAGTTCAAGAGGGACAAGGAGCTGCTGGAGAGGGTCCAGCAAAGAACAACAAAGATGATTCAAGAATTGGAGCATCTCCCTTATGAGGAAAGGCTGAGAGAGCTGGGACTCTTTAGCCTGGAGAAGAGAAGGCTGAGGGGAGACCTTATTAATGGCTATAAGTATCTTAAGGGTGGGTTGAAGGAGGAGGGAGACAAACTCTTTTCAGGGGTTGCCAGTGAGAGGACGAGGGGTAATGGGCAGAAGTTGGAACACAGGAGGTTCCACTCAAATGTGAGGAAGAACTTCTTCCACAGTGAGGGTGACGGAGCCCTGGAACAGGCTGCCCAGGGAGGTCATGGAGTCCCCTTCCCTGGAGATTTTCAAGACCCACCTGGATGCTCCTGAGTGACATGCTCTAGCTCTGTGCAATCCTGCTTCAGCAGGGGAGTTGGACTATATGATCTCTATGGTCTCTTCCAACTCTAAAAATTCAGTGAAAATTCAGTGAAACACCAAGAGACCGGGTCGATCTCAGCTGCAGTCAGAAGCAGGTGATTTAAAGTCTGACTGGGAATGGGAGGTGAAAAAGAAGAAAAATTATTTCTTCTTATTCAAAGGTGCTGTTATGGGTTTTGTCATAGAAAATGAAGTCAAATTAAAAATTGTGATATGGAAAACCATACTGAATTTCTCTGGTGTAGCTCAAGTGTACGTAAACCAAGCAGGGCAGTCAGTCTGTCACTAAATCACACCAATGGAAGCAGTGAGAGCTGAATTTATGGCTGTAGGGCTGTAGGATGATGATACAGAGCCTCCTGCAACCACCTGCCCTGCCTGTGGGATAACTCAGCCCACTATCTCCTCAAATGATAAATTAAGTGTGATTTGTTTGATGCTATTCTGCCCAAGTTAATGATGCCATAAGTATTGTGTGGCACATCGGAGGGTTCAGCCATGCTAAGTCTTTAATGCACATGATCTAAAACTGTTCTTAGATAAATTTGGGGTTACAGCAGCCAGTCTGGAAGGGGAGGATGGCATCAGTGGTGGGTTATCAGGAACACAAGGAACAGGTCATAAAATGGTTTGGGTTGGAAAGGACCTTTGAAGGTCATGTAGTCTAACTCTCCTGCCAGGACCAGATCAGGCTGCTCAGAGCCCCGTCCATGGAATTTTTCCAGGGATGGCAGGTTGGCAGTGGTATCGCCCCAGGCAGGAGCAGATGGGGAGCACCAAGCCCAGAGGACTTCAGGTTGGTGAGGGTCTGTCCCACTCTCCTTAGCAGGTGTTTGGCACCAATATCCAATAATTTAATGTGAATAATAATTGGTAAAAAAACCAACCAAACAAAAACCAAACAAATTAAAAAACGAACCATTGTATTTTTATGGTCTCTGATGCTGAATAGAAATCTTTCTAAAGCACCATAATGTGAATTATTCAGGGACATCTTCCAAGTAGGCTAAACTACACAAGTCTGTGATGAAACAGCAAAATGGCTTTTTCAAGGTCTTAAAATCATAAAGAAACAACGTAAAACTCACTGTCCTTCCTCATGATACAGCTCTCACTTGCCAAACTCCTTGGACACCAGCACCACAGGATCTGCACTGCACCTGACATCCCCTGTTTACTCTCAGGTCTTGATTTTCTGGAAAGCAGCAGGAAGACACATCTCTGCACAACACCTCTGAGAGGGAGCAGGGGACAGTTGGCTCAGCAGGCACCAAGGGCAGACTGCTCCCAAAGGAATTGCCCAGGCACGTGGATGCTGCTGGTCCTCGGGCAGCTTAGGAATCCTGCAGAGACATTTGATGATGCAGCACATTTTCTCAGACAGGTGCTTTGCAGCTCAGTACAATTAATATCCATTACCTCTCCCTTCGCTGGGACAGCCACCAGCCCACAGCAGAAATCACAAGCCCAAACATTACATTTTAAAGCTGGGAGCTGGATGCAGATCTTGGCTGCAGAAAAGCCAGCCCTATCCACCACACACACACACACACAAAAGAAAAAAAAAAAAAAAAAAAAAGGAGAATGAAAATAATCCCATAGAACAGGACAAAAAAATGCCTTCAGAAAAAAAAAAATCAAGGTACACACTTCATCAGAGACCCTGTTCCCTGAGCGCTGCTGCTCCCGAGGGCTCCAGCTCTATGCAGCAAAATGCTGACAGCATCATCATCTCCAGCCAAAAGGCAGCACTAATGATTACTCAGGATAAGTCGTCCAGGTGCAAGACTGGTCCCTTCCAGCCCTAAAATACTTTTCCTAATATCTCCTTACCCCCACGCCCAGAGAAAGTTACCTGCCTTTGACAGCAGAGCTGTTGGGGTGGAAGAAACACCTTTTCCCCTCCGCTCATCACGAGACTCAGTTTTAGGATGCTCAGGGCACCTCTGTGAGGAACCTCGGGCTCATGCAGCCTCAGCAAGGGCTGAGGCTATGTGTCACCCCCAGCTGTATGTGCAGAAATACCCCAATTAATGAGATATGAGGCACTAAAAGCACCAGTGGGACACCCCCGTAGTTGTCTCAGCGACAACCACTGCTCTGAGCTACCTGTAGCCTTGCACTTTGCTTCTCCTCGTGCAGCAGAGCAGGACCCCAGGTATAAGCCAGAAATAAATCACCCCTATTAAATGAGCTGAAATGATGGGGGAGAAGAGATGTTTTCCATGCCTCATTCAAACGTTGCTCCATACGCTTCCTTCATCTGTTGTTTTAATTAAAAAGAAATGTGCCAAGAACACTCCAGCTCGCTTTTGTTCTTTTTGTGAATAACAGCTGGGAGAAGAACAATGGGGTTTATTGGTGCATAAAGAACTACTGGGAAAGCAACCAAGCTATTGGTGAGAACCATTAGTTAAAACTGTCGACAGTATTTATATGGGTTTATATTCTTACCCTGCATTCAGCAGGAGATTTCCCCAAATCCTCCTTCCCTAAAAGGCTTGGGGGAAGGAACCACCAGAGTGCTGAGTCCACGGTGACTTCTTGAACTATAACAGATTTGGTGGAGTACAAGAGGCCAGAATTTGGCTCTTCAAGATCCTAACTCATCTGTAACCATTTTTCCCAGGATGCTAAAACCTGTACAGTGTTTAACCTAGTATCATCCCATTATTAGGTAGAATCATAGAATGGTTTGGGCTAGAAGGGACCTTGAAGACCATCCAATTCTAACTTCCTTACCACACACAGGGACACTTCCCACCAGACCAGGTTATTCAAAACCCTGTCCAACCTGGCCTTGAACCTCTCCAGAGATGGGGCAGCCACAGCTTCTCAGGGCAACCTGGACCAGGCTCTCACCACCTTCACAGCAAAGAACCTCTTCCTGAGATCTCATCTCATCTCCCCTCTTTCAGTTTAAAACCCTTCCAACTTGTCCTATGGCTCCCCTCCCTGATCAAGAGTCCCTCCCCAGCTTTTCTGGAGCCCCTTTAGGGACTGGAAGGGGCTCTAAAATGTTCCCAGAGCCTTCGCTTCTCCAGACTGAATCCCCCAACTCTCTCAGCCTGTCCTCACAGCAGAGAGGCTCCAGCCCTTGGAGCATCTATCTCTGTGGCCTCCTCTGGCCCTGCTACAACAGTTCTATGTCCTTCTTGTGCTGAGATGATAGGATTATTATTAATAACAATTTTAAGGTAAATATTAAACAAGGCACGAACACACTTTTTCTGTAGGTCATTCTCTTCTATGTGGTTCAAATTTTTCACCTATTCCCATCAAATCCAAGGCCCTATGCAACACAGCTGACGCATCACAAAGAAACTTTTGTTGTCATCTCCTTTCCATGGCAGATGCAGCGAAGCCACTTGTTTCAGGAGAGGTTATTTTTTAACACATGGTGCTCTGCAATTATGGTACCAGAAATCTGCCATCCTCATTGCATAGTCTGGGGGCAATTTAAAGAAAAAGTTGGAGTCTGCATTTGTATGCTCATTTAGTGACAAACACATCCCATGGAAACAAGGATAAAGAAAGCAGCTGTGAAGGACAGGCAGCATGACACAGGTCAGATACAGGCCAAGAGGCTTTCCAGATGTTTTATGATGTTTGTCTTCCTTAATACTCCTGTGGGGTTCAGGTTGGGGCATAATCCAGGAATTACCTAGATTATCTGAATTACCACAGACAGCAGAGCTTCAGTCGGGTTTGAAGCACACGGTGCTCTGCCCAGGACACCTGCCAACTTCAGGGGTACGGCTTCAGATTTAGTACTGCAGGATTTCATATTTTTTTTCTGGGCAGGATCTCTGGATAGTTTCTTGAAGAAACTCCCTGCAGCCCCTCACGCCACATAATATAAATATATACACACACAGAGAGTCCATTTCCTTCAGAAAAATAACTATATTTAATGCCACAGAAACAAATACCAAAGGATTCCTTTAATGGATCCACTTTGTTTCTCCCCCGTGTACATGAGGAACGCTCAAGAACACACCAGACTGGGCAGAAGAGGTGCTGGGGGATGCTACTCCCCGGTGGTGCAGCACCACTCATTCCACATTTAATCAGACCTCAAGGTGCCTGCTAGGACCTTTACTTTTTCTTCCAGCCCTGGTTGGCTACGCATTAGTTTATTATTATTATTTATTTATTAACTCCAACAGCAGAAAATCCACATCTGCATTGCAATCCCGTCAGCCCAACCTGTTCAATGAGAAGCGGCTGGGGATATTGGGGTACAGAGCCCAATCCATCTCCAAGACAGGCTGCTGGAAAGGTTTTCATATATCCATGGGCTTCAGCAGGAGCTCACTGCCTCCAAGCGTATGGGCATGACGGCCTCTGCTGGTTAAACGGGGTTTAGCCAAGGGAAATATTGAATATTTAGCCTAGAAAAATGCAGCGAGAGATGCTAAGTGTCCGGCCAGAAGAGGAGCAGCAGTTCTTGTCACCGGGGAGCTGCAGGCATTCATCAGCAGGGACGTGCTGATAGACCCCAAGCCCTCAAAGCCTCTAAACAGCAGCTGCTGTAGCCCGCCCAAACTCAGGACTGAGGAAACTGCTTTACTCAAGGTCTTAAGAAAAAGCCTTGAAAACAGGAATTAAGCCTGTGGGCTATTGACAGAATCTGCCTTGGGGGGGGTGGGGGGGAGGGAAGAAGTATACACAAGCTCTTTTAAGAACAGGCAAATGAAGCTAGGGGTCTAAAAATCCGTGTCACGATAGAGATTTGCGTGACTCTTCCACAATACAGAATGGAAGGAGCCATTCCTTCCTGTTGCAGGCACCATAGCACAGACCCCACCAGCAGCATTTCTGGTACCTTCTGGAGCTCCCCTGCACCTCCTAAGACGCAGCCGAGTTAAACGTTCCCCATCCAGCTTTGGCGACCAGAGGAGCTGCAGGAGCACAGAGCTCAATGTAGATTCAACACTCAAACATTCCCCAGAGGCATGGGTTTTTGGTTGGTTGGCTGGTTTTGGGTTTTGTGGTTTTTGTTTTTTTTTTTTACCCTGATGACACCTCTGATTGAAATAAGGAGGTACTGGGAGAGTGCAATGTCCTCATCTACTTTTTCCTGGGGCTGTGGTACCTCTGATTTGAGGGCTCTTGTTAAACATAGGATCTGCTCCAGATACCCACAGCCAGCAAATTATACATGCAATAATCCATTAAGGCTTATTCACAGCCACAAGTCATTTTAAAAGCCACCAGCCTGGGGAGAAAGAGCATCTTAATGCTGCTAGTATAAAACAGAGCCCTTACAAGAATAAGTATTCTTGTGTAAGGCTGGTGAAAGAGGTGCTTTTCTTTTTTATCAATTTAATGCACAAGGTTTAAGCACTGTTAAGAATCAATTAGCGACAATTAAAAATAGATTGAACTGTGATTATGGCTGTGATTATGTCCTTAGAAAGTCAAGCTGAGCCTACACGCACTCAGCAAATACAAGGTCAAAAAATATCTTTATTTGCAGCTTTTCTTTTACTTTTGCGTAAACAGAGGGGTCCCAAAGCTGAGAAATCAAACACTGTCACCAAAGCAGCTGTGCAACATGGGTGTGGGAAGAATGTAATCCAAGTTCAAGGGAGTTTTGCAACATGAAATGGGAAAGGAGTTTATTGCATTTTCGCCTGCTTCTCCAACTGCTTTTTAGCAAAGCAATAGGAAAATAAACCTCACAGAGAACGGGGATTCCAAGTGTACATAGATAAACTCCAACACATAAGGGACTAGACTATCAGTTAAATGACTTAAAGGAAATAATTTCTATTTAAAGCAGTTTTGCAGCCAGCCCCAACAAAGACAGTATCTACAACTACTAGTATTGCACAGTGTATCCTATTGAAGGGACTCTGTACTTAAGGACTAACAATTCAAGTCCTGATGATTCTGAGAGAATTAAGAGTTTCAGTCCCAAGACAGTAATTCATCTTTTCCTTTTGATCATAATATACATTAGCTAGCCCAACCACCAAAAGTGAGAAGAGGGATTCAGAGCACTGTCCACTTCTGTTCCAAGAACTGAGCATTCCCCACAGATGGTGAAACTCCTTCATTGTCTTGTGCAGGAGTTATTTTAAGTTTCCCCCAGGTGGGATCAACCTACCTCCTTGCACCTTGTTCTGCCAGAAGGTTGTAAAATCCAGCGTTTTCTTAAAGAGACTGTGACTCACATCAAAGCTTTAAGTATTTCAAAGGACGCTGTTCTTTTGTCCCAGTGAGGAACACCCCAGATCACAACGAGAGGCAGCAACAGAAGTGGCAGGGACAAAAGGAGAAAAGCATCTATCTTCAGGCACTGCAGCAGGGGCAAAGAACCAAAACCGTCCAGTTTTGTGAGGTATTTGGCTTGGTGAGGCTTAAAACACGAATAGAAACTCAAAGCCAATGGGATCAATCAATGCTTGAAGCATCACCCGAATCAGAGCAGGCCTAAGCAAACCCGAGAGCTTCGCTCCTGTCCCAGTTAGACACAGCATGTCACCACCACCTGCATTCATGTGGCTGCTTCTCCCTGCAGACCCCAGGCCCACCTCTCCTCACTCCCACCCGCCTCCCAGCACCAACAACCCAAGAAACCAGCTGTAGCACCAGATCCTACTCAGCTTCTCCTTGGCCAAGGTACCAGGAAGGCTCAGAATTAGAAAGTCATTCCACATCATCCTGTTGAACCTACTATCTACAGTGTAGGCCATCACCACCCCGACCCAACATCCCTAACACGTTCCCCTTTCTCATGCCGGTACCATCTTTAGCAAGGACAGAGGGACACTACAGTCATCCCAGCACCCACTGTCCTAGCCCTGCTATTCTTCATCCCTAGCTCAGTGTCATTTTCTCCATCCAGAAACATCAAAGCCATGCCTGATCCCCAAGGTGCATGCATTTCACAGCTGTCCCCACCTTGGGTTTACAACCCCATATCCATCTGTAGACAGAGCTGCCCCTTCCACTGGGGAGGGGAGATTTAAATAAGAAAAAGAGGGAAGCAGGGTGCCAGATCCACACTCTCCTGCTAATTCCTACCAAAGGAATTTCCTGCATTTGCACCCATCTTCTAGTTGTATCACAAGGAGCACCTCTTTGATACGTTGGTTCCTCACTTGCAGAAATAATAATTGTTTTCATTACCCTGGCTGCTCCTGGGACTCGATCTGCCCCTAGAAAGTACTATAAAACGAGTTACAAGCCAAAAGGCACATTTAGGGAGCACTGATGTGGACGAATCTCCTGCAAATTGTTTCACCTGGACTTGCCTTCTGCCTTAAAGGCCTGAGGAAGACCTCAAAGCACATGGTGACTGCACCGTGTAGCAACATTATGCCAAGATGCACAAAAAGATGATTTTAAGGATGGCTTTAGGAAAAAATAAGGTCAAATTGGCATTTCCTTGAGGAGCAGTGCCCTGTGCAGAAGCCAACAGGACTCTGTAGGGCAGAACCAACCACTGCTCCTGCAGGTACAAACACCCTGTTCATGGGCAGCCAAGGAAAAAGATTCTCCCATGGATTAAGAATAAAAATACCTCCTTATTTGAAAAACGTATTAATTAATGGCTTTCATTAGGGACCTAGCCAGGAAACTAGGTAATTTAATTTCTCAAGTACACAATGTTAAGAAAGATAATGGGCCAAAAGCCAGTCCTGCCAACAAGGTGAAACCTCTTTCATTTATTATCTGAGAGGTGGGGAAGTCAAGCATGAACGTCAGAGTGTCACTAGAGAAACCAGATACACCGAGCCAGTACTAAATTATCCAAATGAGTCCATTATATCTATTGCTGTCATACAGCACCTGAGGGAGACAGGAGAAGTCTCCCAGCTCACCGGTGATGCCATGGGCCTGTGCTCTCCTGCAGGTGAGAGGCTTTGCTGGGCTAGAGACCACACAGAGCAAGTCAATATTTTTAGAGGGAAATAAAAGGAAAAACCTACCAGCCAGCAATTTGCTTTGGGAAATCATGAGCAAATAAAAATTCAAATAGCATGCCTCTAAAAGATATTGATGCCCACGAAATGCTGATTTAACCAAGAGCTACAAAATTTACTTCAAATCCCCAGACTAGTTTGCAGCATTAAATGTACAAAGAGGCTGGTTTAGTTGTCCCTGCCAAGAGATATCCCATCTGGATTGTATTTGGGCAACAACGAAAAAATCAGTCTGGGTGTCTTTCTTGCCATCATCTACATAAAAAGTGATGGAAACAATCAAACTTAGCCATTTTGCTCTGTATGTCATCTCTGGTTTTCTTCCAAACATATCAGAGAACTCAAACACAAATCAATCCTTACAATCCTCAGCAAATGGCCAAACCAGAAAGTTCAGCCACCCTCCAAACAGGTAATTTGGGGCTTGGAGAGACTGATGTATTTATTACAGCACTTGCCCATGAGCATGAGCATAGGAATCCAATCTCACCCCCTTCCTCAGCACAAGAGTTGAACGTTTGCACCTTGGGCTGTCATAGTCTTTCCAAGGAAAGGAACTCCAAAGCACCAGGTTCAGCACAGGGAGGCACCTTGCCAGAGCTAGGAGGTTTTTGTTTTGACTTAGCAAGGCATGGTCTCAGTTCCAGAAGTGCTTTATGGGAAGAGGAGATTTTAAAATAAATATTAAATTAAATAAAATTTTAAAAAATAATAATACAAACTTAAAATTGGCAAGAGACTACCAGCACAATCAGTCTAGGACACCATGACTCTTTAAAAAGGCTTGAGGCTCTGGGAGAGGAGAAAAAAAAAAAGCCACTGTTACCCCCAAATTTAGAAAGCAAAACAGTATACATATACTCATCTACTGGTTCCCAGCCCACCCTGTGGAGTCCAAGTCCATGTTCTTGTGGTGCTCGCACCCCGCAGTGATCAGTGCAAGCAAGACTGACTCAAAAGAAGCAAGTACAGGGCAGTTCCCACTCCTTTCATACCCCTAGAGAAGTACAAACAGGTTTTTTTTCCCCCTAACCCCTTAAACATCAGCCATGTCAACCCATTACTTTTTGTGATTAACATTATTATAGTGCACCATTAAATTCTCTTAATTCAGAGAAAGGACTGCACTCTAAAACTATGTGCAACAGGGGACATACATTCTTTCATTTGTGACAGGTTTGAAATTACTTTTGGATACATCTAACCCTTACAATTGGAATTCAGGCAATTTCAACTGAAACCCTGTTTGTTTTTTATCTTCAGGAAGAGGATCCCTATCCAGTACCTACACCCAAGGGAAAACATTACCATTATCCAAATCGGCATTAAGATTTAATACAAACAACACAGTAATTCAGCCTTTTAAAATTCAATAATGGTTCCTCTGATTTGACACATAGTGAAGCTGATTGCAGAACTACCATTAACTTCAGCAATTCGGCTGCGAGCCTCCTGACAAATTCAAAATTACATCCAAATGACACAACATCATTTATTATGATGTAGGCCATTATACAGTAAATTAAAATCAAAGCTAACAGATGTTTCTACAGCTCTGTTTACTTAAAAGCTACACCACTAAAGAACACCTTTTTTTTTTTTTTTTTTTTTTTTTAATTTAAACCTATGCCCAGGCTACCGAATAGAAGTACACTTAATAGTTAACGCAAACAGGATGATCCCTACGAGAACTTCGTGCAGACAGGACTGCTGTTGACATTAGAAAGCAGGAGTGAGCATTTGCAGAGTTCAGACCCATTAATTGAAGGATAAATAATGACAGCAAATACACAGACCCCGATGCATGTCCTCCAGCAAGAGTTAAGCTTCCCGGAGGATTTCTCTGTCAGATCCACGTACCAGAGACCAGAAGAGCAGCGGTGATTGAGGCCTGCAGTACACACATGCCTTGTGGTTGAATTTGGGGACGTTTGCAGCAGAAGTGCCAATTCTGTAAGCTGCCTTCGCCTCCCTTGCTGAAAGATAATGATCTAATCCGAAAAACCCAGAAGGGCTCAAACGCTCGGCTCTTCAGAGGCTGCCAAATTGGCTCTGCCATGGCCATTGATTTTCTCTCCCGAACACCCACGGCCTCTCCAAAGCCAAAATATCACTCAACGTCCTGGTGCTGCTTCTGTCCCTCCTACCCTGGAGGGATGGAGAAGTTGAGTGGCCCAACAGCACCCGTGCACATCCCTGGGAAAATATTTCCCAGCAGCAGAGCCCAGACACCCCTGCGTTTTATACCTTAAATACTTTCCTGTGCTGCAAATGTTGTTTTAACCCTCTAAGACGGTCGATAGCAATGTGATCAGCACCAGAGAAGCCTCTGCATACGTTGTTCCCACATAATGGCAGGGGGGGAGGGGGGGCGGAATTGGTTTTATTATTTCATATTAATATTCCATGACATTAGAGTTCCCAGCTGAGACTGGGTCCTTCCTGCCCCAAACACTGCAATAACCACATCCAGAGGGAGACCCCCAAAGGCTCTGTGAAGACAGGAGAGACACAGAGCTAATAGGAAAATGGCAGGAGCATGACCATGATGACCAAGCAGGTCACCACAGCCAGGTGGGAGCCCTCCTGACTCTGTTACCTGCCCTGCTCTGGCAATCACTGAGTCACCAGCAACAACACACACCAAAAAAACCCAAAATTTACTGAATTTACTGTTTTTAAATCTTCCTTGCAGCCACCTGGGCTCGGGGCGGGGGGCGGGGGGGTAGTAATAGATGCTCTTCACAAACAATTAAAGACTGTTCAAGCAGATTTGGCTCCTGACACAAGCTGATCATCAGGAAGTGTAAGGTTCCCAACATCAGAGCAGGGAGACTCTCAAACAGTGCCCAATACCGGTTTTTGTGGGACAAACCCACAGATGGATTCAGTGCAGGGTCTTGGGGTCTTCATGGATTAAGTTCTTCATGGGTTAAGATGGGACTAGATTTGGTAATGCACATGGTCTCTTGCAACCCTGGATCCTCCAAGATAATCACATTGTGGGCAAGGGACATTACAGTGGTATGTCATAAAATAAACACTTCATAGATGGTCCAGAGCTCATCATCCTGGCATTGCCTTATCAGTGTTGTCCACCTTGGCAGCACTTTGCACTCCCAGGGCGTGATCCAGCGATCAAGTACACTAATTAAAATATAGCAGCACTTGCTACACCAGAGGATTTGTCCCTTATGGGTACCTGGTCACAGAATCATCGAATGGTTTTGGTTGGAAGGGACCTTTAAAGGCGATTTAGTCCAACACCCTCACCATGGGCAGGGACATCTTCAACTAGATCAGGTTTTTTCAAAGCCCCATTCAACTTGACCTGAGAGATTTCCTGATGGCAGTCAGGTACTTGGACAGAAGATCATGGCCCCAGCTCACCTGCTATCAGAGCAAGTCTTGCAGATGAACACTGTGATGCAAAGGCAGGTCCTTCACACCAGTGGCTAAGCTATCAAGCTTTAAGTCCCACTCTTCCTGCAGCCTCGATGCTACTGGTGCCTTATGACACATGGAGTTGCCCAGGTGGGGCTCATCTCCACTGAATGTGTGCTACACGTGTGCATACCCCAGAGACCCACCCCACACCTCTTCCAGGGTTGATGGGTTTCTCCATGTACAGGCATGAATCCTGCCTAAGAAAATGCAAGGGTGGCCCTGGCTTTTACAAATCCAGGAAATGCAGATGTGTTAATAAAGGAATTGTCATACTGTGGTCAGCTGCTGAAGGGATTTCTTTCCCACACACCTTCAAGTTTCTCTCCAGCCTACCAGAGGGCTTCTGCTACTGCTATGTAGATTGGCTCCTTTCTTCGTTTTCACTGAATCATGAAATTGTTGGAGTTGCAAGGGACCTCTAGAGATCATCTAGTCCAACTCCTCTGCCAAAGCAAGGTTGCCCAGAGCACATCACTCAGGAGTGAATCCAGGTGTGTCTTGAAGATCTCCAGAGAAGGGGACTCCACACCCTCCCTGGGCAGCCTCTTCCAGGGCTCTGCCTTCTCACTGTAAAGAAATTTTTCCTTATAGTTGAGTGGAACTTTCCATGTTCCAGCTTGTGCCTGTTGCACCTCGTCCTATTGCTGAAAACCACTGAAAAGAGACCACTTCCATCCTCCTTCAACCCACCCTTTAGGAAATTGTAAACACAGATAAGGTCTCCCCTCAGCCTTCTCTTCTCCAGGCTAAAGAGCCCCAGCTCTCTCAGCCTTTCCTCATCAGGGAGATGCTCCAATCCCTCCACCATCTCTGTTGCCCTACGCTGGACTCTCTCCAGCGG
>BJBW01018157.1:8398-19213 GCA_004320125.1 Scolopax mira | reverse complement strand
TGCTCAAAGCCCCATCCAGCCTGGCCTTGAACACCTCCAGGGATGGGGCATCCACGACTTCCCTGGGCAACCTGTTCCAGTGTCTCACCACCCTCACTGTAAAGAATTTCTTTCTGGTGTCTAATCTAAATCTCCCCTCTTCCAGTTTAAAACCGTTGCCCCTTGTCCTGTTACTACACTTCCTTGTAAAGAGTCTCTCTCCAGCTCTTCTGCAGGCTCCCTTCAGATATTGGAAGACTGTTATAAGATCTCCCCAGAGCCTTCTCTTCTCCAGGCTGAACAACCCCAGCTCTCTCAGCCTGTCTTCATAGGAGAGGTGCTCCAGCGCTCTGATAGATAGATAAAAGTAAGATATGATTCCTTACAGCCATCACTTAGCCAACACAATTGATGAGACTGTAGTAAGTCTTCTAGTAAATTTGGCAACTTTTTTTTTTTCCATTTTCTGGCACGTTTGAACCTTGGGATCCAGGCTGAAATTGCAATTCATTTTGCAAATGAACTCTCAGTTCTTAGTTTATGAGAATGGTAGATGGATACAATGGGCCTCATGTTTGGTGTATGACATGAGACTCAGAGGACAGACTGCACAAAACCATCTTGTGTTGTTGAGTCATTTGGACATAATACTTTGTGGTTTTTTCTTTTTTTCTGATATTCAAAGTATGGAATCTCATTCACAATGGAATAGCATTTTAAAAAATATTTACATTTCTGATCTAAATGTTGGTAAGGTATTAATTCCTGCACTTTTTCTTTCTCTTCCTCCAAAAAAGACAGGCACATGAATTCCAGTTGATTTTCATCAGGTTTTAAGCTCAAAGGTTATATGGCACTGTTTTGAAAAAGCTATCTTTTTAAGCTTTGGAAGACAGTTAAGCTAGTTCCACTTCTTTTGCTGGTGTAAGAAATTTTATCAGACCTCTTTGACCCTTGGTGGGGACCTGATGGTGGGGACCTTGCTTAGGGTTTAATATGTAGTCTTCACTGAATCCAGTACTAGCAAATTGGCCTGTAAAAATGGAAAAATACTGTGCCCCATAAGCAGAAGTGTAGCTATAGAGATTAAACTGCATTGGCAGCTACAGTACTAGAATTAATGCTGTCTGATTAATTTACCCATTTTAGTGAGCAATGCCTTTTTTCCTGTATGATATATGGCTCCTTAAGGACATAAAATTACAAAATTACAAATTGTTTTTTGTGGTCTTATATCTACCTCTTTGATCTTTGAGAGTTTACAGCAATCTGCTGTTACATTTTTGTATTATAGTGAGAGCTAAATTTATGGATGATTTCCAATTTGATCACTTCTCTCTTAAATTAGAAACCATCTGAATGACAGTTTAAAAATCACAATAACAAATCTTACTTGACCTCTTCATCATCATCATTTAATACAGAACTCCTAAATAAACATTTTTACTATCTGATTGTTCAGCCTTTACACACATTATCACAAAGCATTCAATTTCAGGAACAGCCTTCTGTTGGGAGCCTCCTCGAGGAGGAGCTCAATACATATATGCAAGAGATTATACAATGCACTGCCCAGGATCTCAGGGGACAGTCTTGGTGACCCAGATGTTTCCTTCTAGCCTTATGTTTTCATTTGGGCAAGCATCCTCTTTTGGGTCCAGCAACATTGGATATTACTCTCTGCTAGCCCCTGTAACTGCTTTTCTGTAGAACAACTCCTGACTTCTGCCAGGAGGAATTCACATGAACATCCCCATTTTGCTGCAGGTTCAATTCACTTGAACAGGAAGTTATATCATTTAAGCTAGTCAGAGAATGAGCGTGAGCAGGCAGCTTGCAGGAAGTGCTAACCACCTGGCAGAGATGAGTGGCCACCAGCACAACTGAGGTGTGAGTCCTAAACAGGATTTTTGAAACTTCTGAATTAAATTAGTGAACTCTCATTCATGCAATTAATTCCACTGACTTCCAAGGGACCACCTTGGAAGAGTACTGTAAGAGCCACCTGTAAGAGTACTACTTAAGTGATCCTATAATTTTCCTTCCAAAACCTTCACACATTTGAGAAACACCAGACCAGGCACTTGTTACCTCCTGATGTCCATGATAGCTCTCAGGAAAAGAAAGAAAATGTCTCCCTGCAGGTCTCCACTGCTCCACTGCAGTGCAAAGTTAATTTCCCGCATGGCTTCCATGTCTTGCTAATTTTCACAGCTTGAATGCCGGCATACCTAGTAGCCTCCATGCCAGCACAACCCTGTTGCTGGCTGTGTAATATCATCCAGACTGAGAACTGTAGTTAAATAGCTCATGAGCTGCATGTTACTCAAGTGCTACAGGTTGTCCCTGCTTTTGTGAACCAACAAGAAACTAAATTGTAGACCTGCTTTGCTCAGGTTACCTAAAGGCAAAAGTCATATCCCATCAGCAATTCCCTGAGCCAGGTTGTCTGTATTCTTTATGTAAGTTGAATTCAGTGACAGCTGCCAAATGTAACTGGCAGGACACACTTGCGGCATTGCCAAAAGGACTAAGTGCCCTACAGTCTTATATCAACGCCGCTGGTGAAACCGTGGAACCCAGCTGCACGGAACTCTGCGCTGCACATGAGTATGTCTGAAAAGGATAATTTTGCATGACAAATGTATTCCTTGAATGTTATCCTCTATTCACTGGGACAGGAAACCATCTATCCATTCTGGGCCATGATTATGATGATTGGTTTCCGTCATGCAACAGCTTATGCAATTACTGTGTTTGTGTCCTCTCTCTTTCTATGTGTGTCTCCTTAACAACTTTGGAAGCCCCAGCCAGTTTCAGCCATAGCTGGCAGAAGGGAAATATCTCAGCAATATTAATTTTCTATAAGTTTATATACAATAGATATATACAGAAGAGTATAGAGTCCTTCCTATATAGTCCACTAGGAGAAAAGCTTGGTCCTTGTTATACAGCAAAGACCCTGAGCAAGAAAAAAATATGGTGAATATCTCAGCTGTAGGAAAAGCTTCTGTCAGTCTTTGCTCTTTATAATCAATGAATACATTAGCCAAATCAAAATCTGCAGGAACCCAGACCCTGATAGCTGTGTTGTTCACCAAATTATAGCTTTCTGCATCACCCTTCACCATCCACCACAAGAAACAGGTGATAGACACATATATTTTTGCAACCCATTTTCTTTAAAGAAATCTACCTTTATCTTTTGTTTATCTTTGGCTGCCTCATTTGTAAATCTTTTCTTCTTCTTACTATCTAAAAGACTTTGATTGGGTTAAGAATCTGGTGGTCAGGCATTTAGAGTAATTTCAAAGGTCTTCTGTGCTGCTTCCTTAGCCTAACAGCGACGACAGGTTATAGATGGTGTGCACATGGAGAGATGGCTCCATGAAATTCTTATGTGACCCAGCAAATCCAACAACAAAAAGCAGTGTTCATCCTTTCACCCCTAAACTTGTAATGAAGAAAAGCAGTTCCAATGCAGGAATCTGAGACATAAAGAGGAGATCCTTAAAGAAAAAAGAGGTTTAATGCTTCATAGAATTGCCAATATTTTCAAAACTAAGGTGCAGAATATGCTACACAGCAGGAGTGACCTTAGGTTGTTCTACCTGCGTGGGCCTGGACAGTAGAGCAGCTTAACAGGTGCTGACACATACCTCAAGACATGCTTGCACCTCCTTATCTGCGAGTCTGAATAAAGGGCCATGTAAAGGCCTGGTCCCTCCTAGGAGACCTGCAGAGAAACAGACAATTCATTGGACTGTCCCATAGGAGCAGTCACTACGTAGATGTCTCCTGTGCTGGCCAAGGCCACCCTCATCTTCTCTGAGCTTCCTGCTGAGGTCTGTTGGTATGAGGCTGTTCTCGTGTGGCTTTAACAAACAGAGAGCTTTTCTCAGAGAGGGATTTGTCAGCCCCTTTTAAAATAAGGCCAACACTCAGCAGCACTAAAAGTTTTGTCTTCTAAGTGTCTTGCACCCCTTGATAAGATAATGTATTGGAAATGTATGTCACTGTGATATTTCGGAATGGATAAATAATGCATGACTCTGGCAAATGAAAGTTTTGAACTCGAGGAATCACTGGCATTTTTTAAATAATTTAGGAAGTGTTCATAAAAGAGAAAAATGAGGAAAAGGCCTTTAATAAATGTCACTTATTTGGCATCATAACCTCTTTAGGATGACTGGTATTTTTTATTAACTTCATGTGGATATAAATGTATTTAAATGTGGAAGTATCTGCTTTCTTTGCAAAACTTGAAACCATTTCTTACAAGAGAAGAAATTCTTATTGAAGTTTAAAGTATAGATATTCAGTGGCTACTGGGTAATTAATGACCAATACTGACAGATATTATTTACCTATTCAGAAACACAAAAATTTGCTTTTTTACTGAGAGCAATTAGTAGAACCCATGACAGAACTAAGTATATGCTTTCTTCTTTGTTCTTTCATTCATACCATTCTTGTTCCCATGTCAAAAAGTGACCATGCTGATTAATGTTTTATAGAGACAATTCAATATCCTTTGATAACTTTAGCAAAAACTGTTCACATGGGATAACTCAGATGGTTAAAGAAACTAGAATACTTACATAAAACCCCCATGGAGGGTCTTGTTCATGAGACAAATCGATTGAGTATGGTTTTATAGCAGTTTTCTCTCTCTTGCTTTGAAAGTGTTCCTCTTGGGTGCCTAAGCTTAGTGGCTTCTTCCTTACCCAACACCTTACTTTGCAAATGATTTGCAATTGAAACAGTGTATAGTTTAAGAGTCAATGGCAGAAATCATACAAGGAAATATATTAGGCACTCCACAGAGATTACAGTTTAGTTTTATTGAGTTTAGTTTATAATTCCTTTTAGTATTAAATCATAGGACTTTTTTTGGCCTCTTTCATATCACCGACAAAATCCAATAGCAGTTCTTCAGACTGTCTGATTCAGGTCAGTCTAAATTATTTTTCCTCCCCTTTTCTGGGAATTTCAGGTTACACTGTAGTTAAAAATCTGTGGTTTTAATTCATGTGGCTACTGTAAATACAGGATGGGAAAAAGAGGGTACATGATTTTTTTTTTCTCCAGTAATTTTAGTCCGTTGAAGCCTTGTGAGGTATTAGAGGCATAGGGGCATATTTTCCAGAACACCTTCTTTGAAGGAATGCCACCTCAGTAAGTGAAATATGTGAAATATGTAGGTTGTTGATGACAACATTCTATGATTCTATTATTTCATGATTCCTTGATAATAGTTGATGCTTCTCTTTTTTTTCTATAAAGAATTTCTGGATGCTGTGCAATTGTTCTACAGTCCTGTTTTTTGGTTAAGGTTATTGAAAGGTTGTGATGTGGCCCTTCTCATCTCTTTGACCTTGGTCAGGATATGTTGAAACCTGGCTAAAGTTTGGGAATTAAAGAAATTTTCTCCAAGTGATGGCTGAAGAACTACTGTGTCTGCCTGGAGTGTCAGTGATCATGGCAAATTAGTGACTCATCTGAAATCTGCTAGGATTGCATTTGAGTCATCTCACATGAAGGCAGAGAGCAGAGCTCCCCAGAAATGTTGTTGTAGACTCACATTCAGTCTTGTCTTCCTGTTCAATGCACATGCACATTAGGGTGGAAGGGGGGTGCCTTGATCGTGGGGTTTACAGTATGCTAAAGACATCTCACTCCAATATCAGAGTTTGAATTGAAGATGCCAGTTCTGTCAAATGTCTTAAGCAGTGCCTGGATGAAACTGGAGCATGGGACAAGAGTTACCTGGCATGATTTTGTCATAACATATCACTTGTCTCAAGAAAACCCCCAAACAGTATGAATATGAGTAGTGGCTTGACATTTTTATTGATGCTTTTTGTAATGTAAATTTAGATATATTGATTAAAGAATTCAGCTTTGATCCAACATTTTTTGAATTCAATAGAAAGATTCCCAATGGTTTAAAAGACTTCCCACTGGTTTAAATAACTACCAAACTTTGTTTAAAATCCTACCTATTGATTTCAGTTGCTGTTGCAACTCGTCTTGCAACTATCTTCTATCTTGTTCAAAACTATATTTGAATGAAGAGATCCTTCATTAGAAGTTTTTCAGAATGGCAATGTAATAACTTTCTGGGTTTTTGTTCTTTGTTTTTGTTTTTTTTTTTTTTTTTTTTAGGAAGGGTTATAAAAATTTTATGAACATACAAGTAATGAGTTAAGAAAGGGAAATATTTTAATTTATTTTTCCGTTACAGACTTAATTTACAGGAGCTAGGTCATTAGATTTTCTACAAGTGATGACTGAAAGACATTGCATACACTTTTTACAAATATTAAGGAATGCATAACAAATGTATGTGTGTGCAAATGAAACTTTTACTATATCAATAATTAAATGCATTTCCTCAGAAAGTAAATATGCATGTAAATGATATTTTGATCTATGACATCATATTTTTTCATTTTATTCAGTGCTATTCATGTCTATTGGTGTAAACTCTGTTGAAGTAAGCAGCATTCTTCCAAAGATATATCAGAACAACTATTATCAGGATGTGTCCCACTGATTTGAGTTTAATCTTATTTCCTTTTACATAACCCATCCAGCCCTAAATATTTGCTGTCTTCCACTTTGCTAAATAGAAAAGTTACTTTCAAAAAACAAATAATGAGGACTGCATGAACACTTTGACTTTAAATCTTATTAAATACCCCATAGCCAAATAATAGAAAAAATGATGTTACTACTCTAATCTAAATACATAAATCATGTATGCAAAAATTATTTCTCATGAAACATATTTGTCTTCATTTTCTTTCTCTATTTTTTATTAAACCTACATACATATACACACATCTATTACTGATGCAGGTAAGCTACAACTCTTTTTGAATGTGAAATTGAACTAGCAGCCTTTGATCTGAACTACAGGCTGATCTGAATTCAAGAAAAGGCTGCTGCTAAGCCACATTCCCATTCAATCCATTAAACCATTCACTTCCGTGCTCCTCATCACACTGACTCCTAATTTGACAATGACAAAGAGCTCCACAGTGATTTTAAATTTCATAATTTTAATCTGTCAAGTCTGACATTTAATTAGTGCCCTTCTAACCTGTGCCCGCTCACTTGAAGGTTACTGTTGGTTTTCCTTTAGAAATTTTTCCTCTGGAAGAGTGGATTAATAAATATGTACATAACTGGCAGGGATAAAGACAATACACACACAATGGTCTATTAGTTCCAAATCTAGACAGATGAGGTTAATAATATTTTAAAGTGCTGCTTTATTGTATTAAGAGTGATTAAGCCCTTGGCTCAACCCTGTATGAGTTGTTCATTGAAAACATAAAATATAAGGTCTATTAAGCAAAGTCTAGCGAGAATGGTTACCCAAACTACAGTAGTACTGTGTTCATAAGGCATACTACAGGAGTGCGTAACTTCTGAGATATAATTTCTTGACTTAGCAAACACAATAGGACATGCTAGGCTCAGTAAACAGACTAATTAGATTTTGATCACTAGTCAGTCTATGAGAACCTGTCTTATAGACTAAAATCTAGTGCAGTTTTAGCACTCTGGTATTTCATTTGCTGGAGAACTGAATTCAAATGTAACTTAGATCACTTGTTAAAAATGAGTGTGCTGTTCTTAGATCAGCCTCGCAAGGACATAAATCCCAATCACAAAAATATGCCACCGTTTGTTAGTGCTGGGAAAGTGGTCAGTCAAAGTCCTCAGGGAACAAACCTCGGCTGAGCTTTCCAGCACCATACCTGACTGCAGTCAGTAATGTATGATGTCCATTATATTGTCACTAAATATTGAACATCTAAAAGTGAAGATAAGAATAAAAGATTACCCTTTCTCAAAAGAGGCATTACAGGAAGAACACCTGTCAGAATACAGGGATGTCATGAGCCTCTAGGTTCTCAACTTTTCTTCACTTTGTGCCACAATGCATACTTCATATATTTTTCAGAAAATAATGAGTCTACATAAATACTATTATTTTCTTTAGTAAAGAAGATTCCACCATGATATAGTAGCCTAATTGGCATCTCACGCTCCTTCAACTGCAATGTTACTGAGGCTTCTCCAGATTTTTTTCCAGAAGACCCAGAAGAAGCACATACTACAAAGCAGCCATATATAAACACTAGACATCTCTAACCCAAATTGCAGGCAAGTTGCACCCAGATTCCTCTCTCAGAATAGTCTTGCTATGGTTAACTGTTGCTTGAAGTTAAGCAAGAGTTGCCAAATATGGCTCTGAGCAACTTTTAAAAAACCAAAATCACAAGAAAAATTATTCACCTTTGCCTTTTTTAATGTATTGGTTTTGGAGTACAGGCTGATATACACCAGTATCTCAGGATTAATCTCTCCCTCTGGATATTGTTCTTTCACTGCAGCAATTACAGGAAACGTAATATTTCTGCAAAGTTTCTGTACATTTCCTGAATTTATCATTATTTAGTTAAACAGAAACACAAATGTCTAATAAAAACCAGTATATTATGCCTAAACATTTTCAGAGAAAATCTGGGGGAGATCAACTTTGGATTTGAAATAAAAGGATAACTGGTGTGCACTACAGCCCAAACATATATGACACAAGTCTAGAATTTGCTGTTATCCTTTCTTATTTTCTTTATCTTGGCTCACCCTTTCCTTTAACAACATTCCTGGCTTCTTCTAGGTGCCAGAATATATGCTGTTGCACTCCAATGCAAATCTATAGTTTTCTCTGGGTCTATCTACAATGCTGCTGTTGAATGGGAGAGTTAATTGGTTTTCACTACTGCCCTTCTGCCCTGCAAGCAAAACACTGAAAAGAGATGAAGAAATGTTAGTAAAAATGGACAACAATCTCCTTACTGCTAATTGCAGATTCCCTTTTCCTACGAGTCATAGCAAATTTTTCATGTCTTTCTGTGACTTTCCTGAAGAACAAGACGGCAGTGGTGTATAATGTAGTGCATTCTTTTCTGTTAATGTTGTCTTCTTTGTCAGGATAAACCACTGAGACTCTTACACGCTTTTTGCATCTCAGCAGTAAACAGTGCTTTCCCACCATGCTCAGGGATTCAGACTCAGCATGAATGAGGACATTTTTTGTTTAGGAAGTGCTGAGAAGCACGATCAAGTTTTGGAATGGATTTATAACTAACTGTTTCCGTTGAACTTTTGTCAGGAAATATTTCTCAGCTTCAAAAACTCTATGTGCTTCCTCACAATAGCTTTTAAAGGACCTTATCTCCTGCATGCGAGAAGCAAGTTCAAATCTCTCTGAATCAGCACCTTGCAACTTTTAATGGCAACTCTTCATCTCATTTCTTTGCTTGGGTATAGATTTTCAAATACTTCTGCTTTCTGTCCTGTTGTGGAAAAGGAGCATTTTTTGAATCCTTAAAAGTTTCACTGGGTAGGTATTTTACACAGAGTTCTTGTGGCATCTCTTTCTCAGTTTTTTTTTCTCCCCAGAACTTCAAATTTTCTAAATTAGGGCAGTATTTTAAGGGATCAGTTTATCTGTGCTTACTGTTCACAGATGTGACAGTTTATAAGAACAAATCTATGCTTCTGGTATCCAAGTTAGGAGTTATTCATTTTGTCTGCAACCAAAATATGTCTTTAAGTCAGGTAAGCCTCCTTTCTATCTCCATTTCTGCTGTAACAACTGTAGTAACTTATTGTGACCTGGTATGACCAATTATATAACATTATTAATGGAACACTATTTAATATAATATGGCATAGGGATGGATTTGTTCCCAAAAATTGTGGCACACAGGCTATTACAAAGATCTTAATGTGTCCTTTACAGTTAGGGCTGAGAGAACACACACACATCTACTAAATTATTTGTGACAAATGACTGTCATGAGATGGTGATAGCAATGACTAAAAATGGAGACCAATGCATTCAAATAAATTCACATGGTATATGTACATTTTTGTATATGACACAGCACAATGAAGACTACAGTTATTTTCACACCATTGGCCAGACACCAGTTTAACTCAATGCTTGTGAATAATAGAAGTGTGGTGACTATTTACTTGAATGACTTTCATGTGAACAGAGATATTCCTGCTCAGCATACAAGTCCCGACTACTTCTCACTTCCATGCGGTATTATATGAAATGCTGGGATGCCTATCCAGGTGTGCTAGGGGAGATGGTCCTCATCAGACTAATTTTTAAAGAGAACCAGAGGTTTGTATTCAAAGTGGTTTAGACTCTGAGAGCAGGCAAACCTGTCACAGACCTAGCCAGGTTTTGTGATGGTGGGACTCTTGTTAAACAAATGGAGGAGGGATCCACGGGCCTTCCTACTTGCCTTCTGCGCCATGATTTTGACCCAACTGCTACCAACACATTTCCAAGAGCAGATAGAGTTGAGCTCTTGGGGGGATATCCCAGAGTCTTTTGTCTAGAGCATTTTTTTAGGGGCAAAGAGTGAATGAATTAAAGACATGAACGTATGGATCTGCTTAACTGAGAAGGCAATTAGAGCTGGGTCTCTCACATAAGCAACTTCTAGCTTACTTCAGAATAGAAAAAAAAAAAAGACAGACCTTTTCATTTTGCTGTCAGATAATAAGCAAATGCTTATTCTTTAAAAAGGATCCTGGGGTTAGGATTTTAGTGGAGAAACTTCTTTCTAAGTCCTGCTTCAGAAGAGGATCTCTGAAGAGTGGTGGAAATTCAGTTGCCTCTCCCTGCTTATT
Organism: Scolopax mira; assembly: GCA_004320125.1. Lineage (NCBI taxonomy): Eukaryota > Metazoa > Chordata > Aves > Charadriiformes > Scolopacidae > Scolopax > Scolopax mira. The sequence goes on along the minus strand of BJBW01018157.1, from coordinate 8,500 downwards.
GACTGGCTCTGGCTCTCTCCTTGCTTCAGTGTGTGGAATTTTCCAGTCACAGAATCACAGAATCATAGAATGGTTAGAGTTTGAAGGGACCTTAGAGATCAT
>BJBW01018148.1:0-41271 GCA_004320125.1 Scolopax mira | reverse complement strand
CCTAACTAAAATGTAAAATTACAGAACACAAAACTGGTTAGGTTTTACCTCAAACCGGGACAATGGGGCATCCACAACTTCCCTGGGCAACCTGTTCCAGTGTCTCACCACCCTCACTGTAAAGAATTTCTTTCTGGTGTCTAATCTAAATCTCCCCTCTTCCAATTTAAAACCGTTGCCCCTTGTCCTGTCACTACACTTCCTCATAAACAGTCCCTCTCCAGCTCTTCTGTAACTCCCTTCAGATACTGATAGGCTGTTATAAGGTCTCCACGCAGCCTTCTCTTCTCAAGCCTAAACAACCCCAGCTCTCTCAGCCTGTCTTCACAGGAGAGGTGCTCCATCCCTCTGATCATCCTTGTGGCCCTCTGCTGGGCCCCTTCCAACAGGTCCATGTCCTTCTTGAGTTGAGGACTCCAAAGCTGGACACAGTACTCCAGGTGGGGTCTCATGAGTGCAGAGTAGAGGGGTAGAATCACCTCCCGTGACCTGCTGGCCACACTTCTCTTGATGCGGCCCAGGACACGGTTGGCTCTCTGGGCTGGCAGTGCACATTGCTGGCTCATGTTAACTTCTCATCCACCAACACCCCCAAGTCCTTCTCCTCAGGGCTACTTTCCAGCCATTCTTCACCCAACCTGTATTTGTGCCTGGGATTGCCACGTCCCAGGTGCAGGACCTTGCACTTGGCTTGGTTGAACTTCATGCAATTTGCACGAGCCCACCTCTCCAGCCTGTCCAGGTCCCTCTGGATGGCATCCCTTCCCTCCAGTGTGTCAATTCCTCCACCAAGCTTGGTGTCATCAGCAAACTTGCTGAGGGTGGGTGCACTCTATCACACTGTCCATGTCACTGACGGTTGTTAAATAGTACTGGTCCCAGTACCAACCTCTGAGGAACACCACTCATTACTGGCTGCGACTTGGACATTGAGCCATTGACTGCAGCCCTTTGAGTACAGCCATCCAGCCAGTTCCTTATCCACCAAGTGATCCATCCATCAAATCCATAACTTTCCAATTTTGAGATCAGTATGTTGTGCAGGACAGTGTCAAATGCTTTGCATAAGTCCAGGTAGATCAGTTGCTCTGCCCTTGTCTACCAAGTCTGTGGCAGTATCATAAATTTTTTAGGCACTGCCCTTGGTGAAGCCATGTTGGCTGTCTCCAATCACCTCCTTGTTTTCCACATGTCCTAGCAAAAATTTCAGGAGGATCTGCTCCATGATCTTGCCAGGCGCAGAGGTGAGACTGACTGGCCTATAGTTCCCAGGGTCTTCTTTGTTCTCTTTTTTGAATATCGGAATTATGTTCCCCTTTTTCCACTCAGCGGGAACTTTGCCAGATTGCCACAATTTCTCAAATATGATGGAAAGGGGCTTAGCAACTTTGTCCGCCACCTCCCTCAGGACCTGTGGATGGATTTCATCAGGTCCCATGGACTTATGTACCTTCAGGTTCCTTAAGGGGTCTCGAACCTGATCTTCTTGTACTGTGGGCAGGTCTTCATTTGCAGAGCCCCTGTTCTTGCCTTCTGTGACTTGGGCAGTGTGGTTTGAGCCCTTTCTGGTGAAGACTGAGGCAAAAAAGTCATTCAGTAGCTCAGCCTTATCCATATCCTGGGTGACCAGATCTCCCATTTCCTTATGGAGGGAACCCACAGCTTCTCTTGTCTTGCCTTTATCCCTGATATAACTATAGAAGTTCTTTTTATTATCTTTCACAATCCTGGATAGATTTGGTTCTGCCTGGGCTTTCGCTTTCCTGATCTCATTTCTGGCCATTCGGACAGTTTCTCTGTATTCTGCCCAGTCTACCCTTCCTTGCTTCCACCCTCTATAGGCCTCTTTTGGTCCTGACTTTGTCCAGCAGTTCCTTGCTCATCCATGCAGGCCCGCTGGCTATTTTGCATGATTTCTCTTTTTTTGGGGTGCACCTCTCCTGAGCTTGGAGGAGGTAATCCTTGCATACCACCCAGCCCTTGTGGTCCCTTCTCCCCCCCAGTTCTTTTTCCCATGCTACCTGGCCAATCAGATGTCTCAGGAGATCAAAGTCCACTCTTCTGAACTCTAGGGTAGCCAGCTTGCTTCACACCCTCCTTGCTGCCTTATGAACCTTGAATTCTATCATCTCCTGATCACTGCAGCCGAGGCTACCCTTGAGCTTCACAGCTCAAGATACTCTAGTAAAAAAAATTGTAAAGTTAACAATTTGGTAAGCAGAATAATGCAATCATCAAAGGGAGGCCAATTCATCGTGCATTTCACAGACACTTTAGGATGGACCAACTGCTCCTCAGGAGGTTACAGCTTCTCTCCACTGATGTGGAGAACCTGCACGTGAGGTTAGAAATCCAGCATATGGATGACTACAGCTGGCGAAACAGTTGTAATCCTAAAAGCTTAACCCCATTCCTAGTGATGTTAACAGAAGTTACTCTGTTGCTCTTAATAAAATCCAAATTGGGCATGTGCCTGTTATTTAGTTTATCTCCTACTAAATCCACCAATCTTTCTTTTCTCCCCCAAGAAATGAAACCAAGTTAATATAACAATAATACCCATTGTTTGCAGAGTACTAACAACGTGCCCTGCTTGGCTACCGTACAGATGACAGAATGAGGCTAAGCCTAGCACTTTTCCAAGAACTTGTGCTGGCAACACTCCTGCTGTTTATATAAAAAATAAATAAATAATTTGAATGCCCCCAATGGTAAGTTGAAAAAATAACAATCTCTGCCAAGCAAAAGAAAGATGAAGTTGGTGTAGGCAAATAAGTTAGGGACATTTAAGAGAAAATTACAAGTAACAGAAAATACATAAATTAAAAAATAACTAAAAACATATGATAGCAGAAATACATTATCATGTGTGTAACCACTGGGGTGTTTAATTATCGTTTATTATTGTATGTATCACAGATATACATAAATTGTAAGTCTTCGTCACTTCCTATTGTATGTACAAGATTTGCATTAATTGCATCTATTCTTGTTCGACAAACTACAAATAACAGAGACAGAAGCTTTCAATAATCTGTTTTCACACTTCAGACGTTTCTTCTGGTTTCTCTGTTTTCTATTTCTGCAGTAGAAGCAGTCTCTCAGAACACACAGTAGTACTTCTGACACCCTTATTGAATGACTCATGCGATGATCCACAAATACCTTTCAAGACTCTCATGAATATCCACATGGGGACAAAAAACCACCAAGTGTATTGCAGTAGCTGTTATTTTTTTCTTTTGGAGAACTGTTTTAGACCTGGTGAACTCGAACAAGTGGCAAAGGTTGTCCAGGAACAGACCATAGGAGTCTTGGGGTACATCTACGCTAACACTACAGGGCTTTCAAATTTTAATTCAGATCAGAAGTGTGTTTTCAAAGCAAATCTCCCATTCATGCCCATTTACTGCATTTTGTCCTGCCTGATGTATTCCAGCTGCTCTTGGGTATTTGGTCTGAGGGATCAGATTAGCACTAGTCCAGCGTAAATCACCTTAAAAGATGTGTATAGCAGCCTCAACACCATTGCCCTGCACTGGTTGCTAATATAAACACAACCTTTCTATACTAAAAACTGGAAAAAAGATGCATTCACATTCTGTTTCTGTTTAGCTTCAGGGAAATGAGTCCTAATGTCTGTCCTAAGATATAAAACCTGTGAATAAACATATAACTGTTCCAGGAAGAAATCCTGGATAGGTAAGTGTGGCTTGATCTTTTCTGAGCAAAATTAGGTGTTTTGTTAGAGACTCATTACACAACTATTGTAATCTGAAGCTTTTCTGAGTAATTCCTCTCAATATTATTTTTCACTTATGACGGTATTTAATGCAACTGCATTTTATGGTGTACCATCTTCCATTTTCAGTTACTGGAAAATACAAGTGTGCTTCAGATCTGGACCGCTGTGATGGGACAAGATCTGTGCCCACCGTGCTTCATAGTGATTATATCAGCATCTGCCCTCTCTGAAAAATATCTGGAAAAGTGTAACATCTGCCAGAGTTTAGCTCTCAGTGATGTTAGCTCTCATCCATGCATCTCAGTGAGTTGGTAAGCCCAAGGCATCACAGCATGGAGTGCTTTGGGCACAGGTAGTTTTAGCCCGGCCTCACATACTTCTCCACCCGTGGAAACAGGCAGATCTTGGGGCAATGCAGGCTTTTCTCTTTGTTCAGAGTGGGCATGGTTTACATGCTCAAATCACTGCCGGCCACATCCCGCTGTGCTTTAATTTCCCCTGGCAGAAGACAAGTGCAACATGGGTGTGCTCAGCACAGCAGCACAGCCTCCTCTGCCGGCTGGAGAAGTCCCCCCATGCTGCCCTGGCAGAGCACACCCATCTCCACACCATGGCACGGCTGCAGTTCCGGCATCTTGGCTTCCACAAAGGCACGTCTGATGCTTTTCTTCTGCAAAACAAACAGTAACTCTTGAACCTTTTCTGGAAGGAATTGAAAGAGCAGATAAATGGGAGCTGATGGCAATAATTTAGCTGGTCTTGTGAATGTCTTGATTATACTACAAGTACAGGCATAGCCCAGAGTGGAAGCTCTGCATGTGTATATGGTAAAGTTTCTGTGAAATAACTGGTGGAGCTACTGACATAAAACTAGCAGATTTGGCTCTACCTTGACTGGAATACAATATCCCATTTTGCTAGTGGTCTGCCATGGTTTGGGGGATCAGCCTATCGTTCTCAGCTCTGGCAGCAACAACGTGCTATGGCTGCCCTTCCGTGCAAGAAGTAGGATGTTATGTTTCTACAGTTTGGAAATTCTTGTGTTTGTTTTGTCAGCAAGTGAAGAAAGAAACTAAAAGATGTTTTGATTCACAGGTCTATTTATTTTCACTAAACAAGAACACTTAACTTCTTATGTCAGTGTCTTATCAAACAAGTTCCTGTCATTGCAGGTATGTACTAAAGGAAAAAAAATGTGTTCAGGCAAATCTGCATCGAAAGGTTAAAAAGATATAAATGATCTTAGGAGAGGTATTCTTTCCCACTGCTACAGAGGTTGGCATGAAGTAAAGCAGTTGCTTCCTTTGAAGAGCTGCCAGCATAAATAGCTCAGAGTAAGAATTTTGGTTTTCATAACAAATACTGAAATGGAAGAGAACTATGCATTGATGAATATACTGTATGGTTCAGTGGGACTAGACAACTCAGGCAGAGTTTAGCTACAGTATAAACAAAATATCTTCCAAACTGCTTTTTTTTGTAAAAGGTGTCAATTATGTAAAACGATTCCATGATAATAACAATAGAATTCAAAGGCAGATGTGTGTCTTTCAAATCCATCCAGTCTTTAGACTTCCTCAGCTTTAGAAGGCAAAGATCTCACCTGCAAAAACAATGGTGGAGTGCAGGAGCCCAGCTTCTCTCAGCAGCCATCTGCACAGATTATTCATTCTCCTGTTTGCTCTGATCTATCCCTGATTTCCACCAGAGTATCTTTTAAACATTTTTTTCTTAATTCTTTTTTACTTGGAGAGAATGAAGAGAGCTATAACAGGTAACTGTTCAAGTCTGTTGTCTTTTCAAAGTTTTCTGAGTCTCCCAGAAGGTACCAAACACTAATATGAGGGAAGTTACAGAAATTCCCAAACAGAAAGGGTATCCTCAACTCTGGGGCATAAGGGAGTCAGAATTTTGGGGGATAATAATTTTGGTTTTAATCTCATTGCTTAGGTAAAAGGTGACTTAAAGGTGTCATGAGAGGGATCTGGGTGCAAATTTGTCCCACCTAACTTAATCTGCCTCAATTTATACAGTTTTTTTCTTGAAGTTAATGGAAAACAATGGGTACCTCCATAGGAGGATTCATCTCATGTATGTTCTAGATACACATCTTAAGATGATTTACATCCTGAAGTTACACATCTGTGGTTACTGACTGCATCTGGGACTCTGATTATATGACCATAGAACTGATTAGTAGGTCATGAACTTTTTCCCAGTGTACAGAATCCAGCTCTGTGATCTGGACACCCTGAAATACTCACACAGTGCCCTATATTTTTCCTTTGTCCTCACTTACCATCTAAACCCAGCACAGCAGTGAAGAACAGAAATGGTGTCTATGATGTCAGATCTGCAGCCACGCATGCAGTGTAGTAAAGTAGCTCCTTCCACTGTGAGTATGACTGCTGTCCATGACTCAGAGGTGACTTTGTGCTGCTGTGATCATATGATTAATGCACGAAACAGGGAAATGCCCAAAAACTTTTCATTCCTTTCATCCACACAATGACCATTCAATAGGTAGATAACTTTATTAATGCCCTTGAGAGATCCCTACCTCTGCAAAGGGTGTAGGAAACCATGATGCTATGTGGAGAATCATACACTCCTATGACAGAGCTCAGCACAAGCTCCTGGTACATGTGAGTAAGGCTCTGCCTGGCTCTGGAGAACAGGGCAGTTGGATTTCCTCCAGTGTACATCTCCTAGACACCATGATGATTTAGCAAGAACATCCCATATCCAAAGATTATAGACCAAACTAAATAAAGACCCTGTGTGGGTGTACAAAGCCCAAAACACTGCAGAAGCAAGAGGTTTCTGTTGCATTTGTCTGTATGGGTGTATATGTCGTATGTGTCCGAGTTGGAGCCACGGGAGAGGGCAGATATATATATAACCAAGCTGCAGAAAACCCACATAAGGAATTGTACTGTATATCACATCCCCACAAGCTGTGTCTGGAGAGAGATGGATACGTGTGTGTGTTTGCTTGCAGGCTGAGAGAGACAACACTGGGGCCCAAGGAAAGAGGTTATGGGCATCACACAAGCTCCTGAGCCCAAGCTCTGCACTGGCTGTGTATCCTCCTCCCCCACCGACGCATGCAGTCCTGGCTCTGGTTTGCAGTCTCCATGTTGATCAAAGTGAAGCAACCAGTTCGCACTCCATGGAGTCTGTCCACATATTCTAACTGCAATGCAACACCCCCACCAATGCCCCTCTGGGGCATTTTTAGGTCCTCTAAAAAAATGTCATTTACTTTTTTAGGTAGAGGTTTAATCTCAAGTCTGGAAAATTATCCATTGGAACCAGTAGCACCAGTCTCACAATGAAAAGACACCAATAGCACAGACTGCATAAGAGAATAACACAGGAGACTGTTTAAATGGTATTGTAGGATTCTTATCTGTGTAGCAGCACATCTAAACTGAATGTATCACAGTCTCCATTCATTCACTTGCTTGACTTTCCTGACCTATGTACTTGTACAACTGCAGCCAAACAGGTGAGCAAAATGTCTGCAGGTTCAGGCCCATCTAGTTACAGCAGGCAACTAAATGTCTATTAAAAGGTTGCACTGGAACGAAAAAAGAAAGTCTGCTGCCAAGCTTAAATAGCAGAGGGAAAAAAAACCCCACCTCTTGAAAATAGAAGGAGCATGTTTCTACATGTACTTGTTTTCCTAGGAGTGCACCATTTGTGAATTCATATTTCATGATGACCACTCTGCTGACAGCTCCTTCGGAAAGGTAAACAGATCATCCTGCTCCAGAACAGGGGGAAAAAATCTGTCTTTACATTTACTTATTCTTGTTTGCAAAATTTTCAGCTGCTTACTCAGGTCTGAAGTATTTGAAGAGCCAGATGAAAAGGAGATTGATGGAACACATTTGCACTACACAAAGTTCCTGCTCTGTATTTTAATCGCTGCTTTGATGGGCATATCAGAGGAGGTCAGCAGAAGTGAAATGAGCTATGACTTGGGTGGTCTCTCTCAACTGAACCTCGAGCATGCAATCCCTCTTATCTCCATTGAAGTGGGGCAAGAAATATTTACGAGGCAGCCAGGATTTGAATGAGTTGAAACCTGGAGATCCTGAGCGTTGCAAAATATTTGCTGTACCTCAGCATTAAAGTTTACAGCAAAGCCTGCAGCGTGCTTTGTATTCTCCTGGGGGAAGACACATGGACAGGTGACATGCTGCCCAAACAACCTCACCACCTCTGGAAGAGTTAACTACTCACAGAAAGGGGGCCAGAGATACAGCTGCTGTGAATCAGAAAAGCTCCTCTGATCTCAGTAGAGCTATGCAGATTAGCACTACTGACAACATTGCCTAATGCAACTCTTTCTAGAATGTACTTATCTTTAATTTTATTTCTAAAAGTAAAGTGGACAACAAAATCCAAAGAACTTACATCCAAGCTGTCTTGTTTATCAGAAGAAACAATAACTTACAAGAATGAAAACCTGACCCTTTAATGAGGTTTAGCAGATCTGCTCAGGATTTGGATCTCACGAGCAGAACCTAGTGCATAGACCACTTTCCTGAGCCTGTTTCTCTGAAGGCTGCTCTCATTGTAAACGCACCGAGTTGAATCACTCCCACATTGCTGCGTTGTTATTGTGGTACCGAGGCAAAAATATTTGGCAGGTATTTCAAAGCAAATGCTTCAGATGGAATGACGGCAGCTGAGGAGCAAAATGCCAAGATTAAGGAAAGTGTATGCTCTGCTATGCAGGGAAGCTTTTCTGGAAGACATACTAAAAAAGAAGTTCAGTCAGATTGTAACGTAATTGCTGGTAACTTTTGCTGGAAATAAGACAGAAAAGTGGTCAGTACAATACTGATGTGCAGCATTTAAAGGGTTGTTCAGAACATTAAAATACATAAACAAGAAGAAAAATTTTCCATCTGAATGAAGCAGGGGGGTTAATTCACTAGTATAAACTGAATAAAGGAATATACACATTCTACTAGGGAATTCTACTCTAGTAATATAAATTCCTCACAAAAATATTGTGGTGAGGCTCCAAGTAGAGAAAAAACAGATATTCTGTGTTATAGTGGCACATTTGCCTCACCAAAGCTTGGGCAACTTCAGCTTTTCCATTAGAAGTTGCTGTTTTCAGGGATTTTTTATAACTTGGACATCAAAATTGGCTTCTAGCTATGACTTGGTAAATAAAAGCTCAGCCTGAGACCCATTTATAATGCCAAGGTTTAAAAAACATATTAGTTTGGACACCTTAAGCTATAGAAGAGCAAGAAAATAAACCTTTTCTGGTCTCATACCATTTAAAAATGCTTTTGGTTTACAAAGGCAATTTGTTAAGCAATTAGTCCAATTGCTCTAATCCCCTTTGGGGTACTAAAAAGCAAGTGGTTGAGACACTAGACGTGAAAATGACTTTGCCATATGCAGTGACTACTTTTCATAAAAATTATAAATCTGATCTTTTAATCTGCTTTGCACATACATACAGTGGAACTGTTCACCTGCTTATGCCAGCAAAAGTGAGTTTGACTTGTGGTGCAGACTGAAATGCGCTCTCTGCACCTCCAGGAGTCTGCAAAGTGGTTGGAGACTCTCCAGTGGGTACTCCAAGGTCTTGCATGCAAACATGTGTATTTTCCATGGCTCCCAGCATGTCCGTCAGCAGCGCCCCAGGGAGCCTGCTGCTTGCACGCACACCACGGGTATAACAATTCTGTTTCTGTTTTCTAAATGCAAGGTTTGACTTTCAATCTGTTCATCCATATAAATAAATAAAAAACCAAACAACAAAACAAAAACAACCACCCCCAAGCCCCCCCAAATGAAAAATACCCAAAGATTAAAATATCAGTGTGCTAAAACGTCCCACACAGTAACCCATCACTGTGTTGAGCTAAGAAAGCGCAATTTCTCTGATAGCTTTTCCTTCCAGCTTCTGTGTTCACCTGGACTTGTTATAGGTCTGTCTTTCCTGCAGAGTATCAGTGAAGCCTGCCCTTTCTTACCCCATAGTGCTAAAGCAGCAAGTACTTCCCCGTGTCCCTGGGCGGGGGGGGTAGTGGTAGGCAGCGAGCCCCCATGCTCTGGAATGGGTGGGTGCCCTCCGGTGCATCCTGCTGCTGGGGCCCACATCCCACCATGGAGTGTTGTCATTGCTGTAGCAAACTCTCCCACACCTGCCAAATTGCCATTTGTCACAACCTTTTTCTTCTGATTCGCCTACCACGGTATTTCTCCATTGGCTTTCTTCTGCCTTGAACACTTCTGTATTGCTCCCACGGTTCTGCCCAGGTGTTGCCCCACAAGAGTATGGACACGTGCACCACATTATGTATGCACAGTAAATCCAGTGCTTCTGGGAAGCAACAAACACTTCCCTTATGGTCTGCAGATTCTCAGTAAGTTCAACACCTCTGGTTAAATCCAACTGGCTGTAGATATGCAAATCTATACTGCAGAGTATGTGCTGCAGATCTAGCACTCTTTGGAAGCACTGCAAATAGTATGCAAGTGCTGTATCATTGATACTTGCATGTACTGTAAGTTCCTCCAGCTTTTTCTGGAAACTGCACAGCTCTCATGAATGTCTCACAACCACATGGTAGAATTCCTCTGTGTGTGCACATCAGATGGATCTGAGGTTTCTGGGTATACAGAAATAGGTATGTGTTGCTTGTAATACATGGAGAAACCTCTGAAAAATACGTAATATTCTCAAAATCCGGCTGCAGAAAATAACTGAGTGGAAAAAAAGCATCTGAGACACAGCATACAGAGTAGCCCTCAAGCTGCAAAGCTATGCATAGTTCCAGCCTTCGGATCTGATTTCTTTTCATCTTCCAGGTGCTGCTAATAGTTCTGCCATGCCATCCTCCTCAAATCTCTGCTTTTATCTGCAGGAGGGCCCCAGGTTGGCCAGGATTTGGAGGAAGAATTGCCCCACTGTTTCTGGAAAGTGAGTGCACCGAGAGATACTGAAAGGTTTCCAATTTCTAAAGCAAGATTTTATTAGAATACAAACTCATAAACTCAAACAAGGCATCTCTTTAAATTGAGTTAGCTCAGACTCCCCATTGCAGCCTTTCCTACACCCCTGCTCTCTAGTCCTGCAATTTTTAGTGGCTTCCTGGGTTTGAACAACCACTGCTGTCTCCCCTGTCTCTCAGATAAAACCTCCATTTCATAATTGACTTGGCTGTGTTGCTGGAAGCAACTGCCCTGCTCCCCCAAAGAGCCTCCTGCTTCATGTGGCAGGCTCCCAGATTGCTTCACCTGCTTCACCACACCCACAGTCAGAAAGGTTTTTCTCCAACACACAATAAATTTTGGGGTGGGAAAAATTTCTCAGTTCCTCAGGAGGATGACATCTGGTGTAGCAAACAGGACAACATAAACTCTTGCCCCTCCATTGCTGTGCCCCCAGAAAAAACAACCAACCTCTGAGCGGATAAATCACACTGCTCTGACGCCAGCCCCAGCAACTTCCCCACTCTCATCTTCTGCCATGCCACCACCCCAAGACATACCTTTCCGTTCCTGTGAATGATATGAGAACCGTCCTCTGTAAAAACCTCATTGAAAATGTTCTTTCTCAAGGAAACCCATCAGAGACATCAGTAAGGAAAAAATAATATATGTGAGATAGGGATTAGACTGGTGGGTGGATTCAGGACTGCTTTGGGATCCCATCCAGTTCTGCCAGTCTGGGAAGAGTCACAGGTACTCAGTGTGGCCTCAGATGGACAGCAATATATATGAAGTTGTCAAGTATCATAGCATATGCCGAAAACACAGGTCAGAGCAAGTGGAAGTTGGTAGCACAGGAAAAAATGAACCCTTAGAGCCAAGTGAGAGATGTGTTTATTTTGTTTGTTTATCTTGATTGTTCTAGGTTTATGTTCTCGCTTCCTTGAAACATCAAAAGATATGAGAGCTAAATGAGTACCAGTGCCATCCACACTGAGCCACATCACCTGGGAGCACAGGTAGGACACTGTGACATGTTCTGGCTGTTTAGTCCAGTAAGACCAGAAAAAAAACACAAACCTGTTTCTTTACTTGGTTAGGATACACCTCTCTTGTTTGTAGCTGTTGGAAAACTGATGAATTATGTGGGCTAGTTCATGATTCTTCTACATCCAAAGGGTCATGGACACATGCATTGGTTACAGAGAGTGATCCTTAGACTGGACATCCTCTGACTGCAATTTTGTGAGCTGGTTCCCATCCCAAAAACTCAATGTGTGTTCCCCACAACACATTCCCTCTTCACTGTGCTCTTTGTAGCCCAGAAGAGCTCACACTTACTGGGATTCAGCTGACAAGTAGCAAGTAAATAAACCAACCAGAAAAGGAGTACACGGTGAGGAAAAGAACAGCAGAGAAGTGTGTTTGCTCAAATGATTTTTTTTTAACAGCATTGCTGTAATTTCAGCACAGACACTACAGTGCTGAGGATAGAATATATATAGGATTTAGCAGCTGGGCTACAAACTCTAAGAAATTATAAATCCCTGTAAATCCATATTTTTAATACAAAAATAATGATTTCAAGGTCTTCAGTTCCATCATTTCAGCTTAACACCCACTCAAACAGAAGTGAGAGGCCTCTATTTGAGTGATAGATCATTTTAGACAAGTCAACTTAGCATGTAACATCTTATTCTATAAATATAATTTATGCTGGCAAATGACTACATATGATCTAAACTGTGCAACCGGTCATATTTTTTTTGCATATTGAGTGTCCTGCACATAGATTGGAGGTAGACACCTTCACTACTTCTCTATGTTATTCTTATATTTTTTTAATGCATTAATGCGGAAAATCCCCACTTTTGTTTTGAATTCAACAAGAAATCCAGAGCCCGAGCTTCCTTTTGTTGTCCAAAATGCATTGCATTACTCAGTTCTCTGCTCCCCAGTTATCCTAAAGAAATGTCTTTTCCTTTCATGTGTGAGCTAGGCGATGGACTGTAGCCAGAGGAAGGCAAAAGAATGGATCTAGAGAAAGTTGAAATACAGCAACAAAATTGAGCAAGTAGTCTATGTTTTCCAGCCTGAAAAAGACTCACTTCAAGGGTGATATCTGAGGTACCCTGATACCAGTTTTCCTCTCAGCCAAAAACCATATTAAATCCATTGGGAAGTTGATAAAAAGTCGGTTTTATGGGTGTCTGTTACAATTGTTCATCTCGTAAAGCTGGTACAGTCTTAAGTATTGGCCTTTGCTCTGATAAAATAACTACTCGATTAAGGTTAATCACATTTGATGGCCTTGAAAATCCTTGTAACTACTTCTGTATGAGATGCCACTGCCAACTTTTTTCTGGGTTTGCAAAGACAGGTAGAATGAAAGCAGCGGGTGAACAGGAAAAGCATCAGGCTACAAGATAGGACAGAGAAGCCTGGACGAGCAGAGGATATATTCAGATTATTTTAAAGGCAAATGACCTCTTGACCTGTGGAAAAGGTGGTAGAACAGCTAGATGCATATCCTAGGGATGGTTTAGTGTACGTATCTGGAGGAGTGTTCGTACCTAAGCAAGCCACTGGAGGAACGAACTGCTGCACAAAGAAGTTGCAGTTACCTGCATCGCACGCCTCCACACTTACCCACAGGGCTCAGAAGGAACTCCTTCCACATTTTGATTGTGGTCTATTCTAAAGAGCCCCTCACCAGGAAGAAATATGACACCTTTACTGGCCCCTGCCCAAAGCTGTGGTCCTCCTTAGTGCCAGATGTGCCGGTTTCTGCTGCCTGCCTATCTGTCTTTTTCTTCTTACTGTGAAGAATGTGCCAATACACAGGTTAGGAGCAACTTCTAAGTCTGGGGAAATGACCCGAGGGTCTATGAGCACCACTAGAAAAGTCCTCTTCTGGGATCAGGCCAGTGCTTGTGTCACTGCCCTCATTTATCCTCCTTACTTAAAACCACTGTCAAAGTTTCCATCTCTTTTCACAGAGATGTGGACAGCTCATTGGAAAGGGATGGGCAGAAGCAGTGCAAGCTGCTGTCAGCCCTTTGCTTCTTCATGCCTCTAAAAAGACCTCCGGAGATGTTAAAACTTTATAAACCCAGAGGAGAAAAGCACTAGGAGGATAGCCAAGAGGATGATTTGGTCCCACTCCAGAGGATGGTTTGCTAACATGGATAGGACCTGTCAGAGGGCTGCCAGCAGGGGCTTATGTTATCATAAACCATTTTGTTACAAAGCGTGCACAAAGAAGCCAAATACAGACAAGTGCCAAACACCTGAAATCACATTTGATATTGCAGGGAGCTGGAGATTCTCTGAAGCTCCCACAGTCTGGCCTAAGCAAATCTATGCTTCATAAGAGGAGGTTTTCCTCTAAATCCTTATTTACGAGAGAATGAGGAGCAATCATTTCCTTTTCATATTCCCCATTGTTTGGGTTTTTTTTATTTTTAGGTAGAAGTAAACTTTGTTGTAAACTTTTGTCTTCCTCTCATTTGAGAGCATGACTATCTCACATGACAACTGACTGTTTCTTCAAAACTCCAGTTTCTCAAATTCTCCATTTTGTCTATATTCTGCAAATTCAGAGACTGTTTTTGCCTTGAGTGCCCCGAGGCACCCTGTATTATCCAAAGTACTTCACAGCTGCAAACGTTTAGGTTACCAACATCTACCCACTGAAAAAGTAGAAATTTTATTTCAAGGTTAAAGCATAATATTCCACCCTGGCAGAAATGTAAAGACTTTGCAAAGTATGAAAATGCCACAGAAAAAAAAAGGGTGGACGGGATCCCAGCCCTCCTGCAGCCAGTGCCGGGCGTCCCAGGCACACGGTTGTGGCCACAAGCACTTCTTTCAGAGACACTTTCATCCCCAGCTGCCTGCTGCTGGAGATATGCTAGAGAAAATGCCAGCCCACCAGTGATGTTTGGGACACAACTTCTCACTTAATTTATGCACTTAGGAGCTAAGCAGCCAGTTTAATATAAGCAATGAATGGCTCCTGAGAAAAGAGAGGATGAATCCAGCACTGCAAGTCCCTCTCTACTGATGAACCTGACACAAGGATCTTGGGGCAGTTGCCTGACAGTAAATGGCCAAAGTTATGTGAGATGAATCCTATGCTAAGAATTTTCTCCCAGAGTCCCAATGTGTGCTGATTCTTTCTACTTAAATTAATCTGAGCAAATTAAGATCGTAATCCTATAGTAAGCTCAAGCAAATGAATTCTTTTGTCCAGAAACCCCATATGGCTTTCCTAGGGTTCTGGATTGGTTTCTGAAGACTTTTGGCATGTTTGGCCTCCTGTCCCTGTCTTAAGGCCTTTTGATAGAAGGATTGTCTTTATTTATAAGCTTCCTGACTTTCTTGTCATATCCTTAGCTCCAGCCTCTTGACAACAGTTTAACATAGTGTTGGGTTTAATATTGTTACTATAAAAGGGAACAGTATAAAAAGCTGTGTCTGTCATTTACTAGAGTGAGCAAAGCTGAAATTTTTTTGACTGACCTGGAATTTTTCCCTTCTTGCAAAGCAACATTCTCATTTAAAAAGTGATAGAGCTCAACTAATCCCAGCAATAAAATGTTTGCTATTGAATGCCAGGGTAGCTTTTGAAACAAGGAAAGCTCTTTCTGTGTTCACTACAAAAGATTAAGAGACTGTCAAGTTTAAAAAGGTGTTGGCTCTGCTTAGCACTTGCTAAGCACAGTATAGACTGTTTTATCCATGTATGCTCCCTCACTTGTCTCCTTCATGTGTCTTATATAATAATTTCCAAAGTCAGAAACAAAAAAAATAAAAAGGCATCAGCTAAGATAAAATGGCACAAGATTAAAAACTTAGCAGCTGTAGAACCTGGCGAGAAAGAATAAAGAGGTTTTAAAATCATCATATTTTATAGCATTAGAATGCCACACATTAAATATAGATTTTGCTGCTGATTATATTGTTACACATTCCATTGTTCCCATGCCATTGGCCTTCAGGACTTTATTATTTATGTAATTCCAAGATCTGACACAGCTAGAGTGAAATGCATCTGATCTCAATGAATGGCATCAGATGAAAAAAAGTGGATTTTAGGAGAAAAGAAAATCATTTTAATTTTACTATGAGTCCATTGATTGGTGACAGATGTTACCATTCCCATTTAATTATTCTTGATTCATTTTCCAAATAAAAATATAGATAGATGTCAAAGTATTTGAAGTGATCCAGTTAAAGAGCTCATTTAAACAAGTTGTCTTTTTGATTTTTATTTTTTTTCTTTTTTTTTCACATTTTCCATTTTAATGGAAAACTCATTCAGAGTGGTATATACAATCTTACCTGTATATATTAAGGGTCTCTTACAATACAGCAAATGATTACTAGCCAAGGGCTAGGAAAGCACAGGGCTGTGGGAACAGGAGGGGGTAATTCACTCCTTAGTGAGAGCTGGCACAAAGAACCACCATTGTACTGTGTCAACAGAAGCACCTCAAAGTGAAGTTTCATGACCACCGTGTACTCAGAGCTGCAGATATTAACATACTTAATAGGCATTATTTAAAAGAAAAATATATCTAAATCCTAAGGAGCTGACATTTTAAACTAAATACGTAAAACTTGACTTATTTTTTCCTCACCCTGGAATATAAGCACATACCTTGTATCATTTGGATAAAATGTTAATAAAGAAAAATAACGTGTCTCACTTTTTCAGCATGCCTGTGCCTCTAGAGAATCCTCTGTTCTGCAAGTATCCAGATAATAAGCTGTAACACTTTTGAGGAAGAAATATAAAAAAAATTTATGATCATCTTTATCCTTTTAAAGTACTAACATTATTTTTTTTAATTAAAAATTCTAATATTTCATTTCCTTTCTTACCCTACATGTTATTTTTACAGGAAATAGATTTTACCATAATCTTCATTATAAAGGAGTGCAACTGGAACAAAATGGAAGGTTTATCTTGTTTACTCTCTAAAGGTGTAGTAACATATGTACTGAATACTAGACACTCAGTGTTATAGAAGCATGAGACATGGATAAGAAAAATCTCATTTCAATGAGAAGATATGGACATGAATTTTTTATATGATTCAGAAGATGTTTAATAACTTAAAAATAAGAAAATGCTTTAAATAAGCAAGTTAATTCCTCCTGATCCTTGGAAACCTAGCAACATTTTGCTGAGGTCCACAGGCAGACGCCTGGTATATCTCAGGCATTTGAGGCACTCTGATCTGAGTCTTGAGGAAGATCACCAAATATAGGCACTCAACACAGGTGTGCAAACTGTCAGCCTGAAAATGATTATCCCTCATCATTAACTTTGCCGACAACTTTATATGGTCCATGGCATATCCAATGTCCAGTCTTTTCTCTCCTTTATTTGTTCTTGCCACTGAAACGAAACTTTCACTGATGTGTGAGGTTTGAATATGAGAATAAAACTGCTCATGTGGCAGAGTCCAGCCTCAGAGAGCCTGGTGGCTGCTGCAGAACCCTTATAGCCCTTTAGCTTTGCAGGATCTCTTCACAGGGCAGAGACAGCCTGGATAAACACTCAGCTCCACGGCTGCTAGTTTGGAGACTGTCTCCTTCAAAGGATAAGGAGATGCTCTAGGGGCGGGCATCTCTCAAGCACAGCTGCAGCTACCTGGATCCCAGCAACCCAAATGGGAGACATGAGCCTTGAATGTAAACTGCACGAGTACATGAACTCGAAACAAAGTAAATCACTACCCAATTTCAAGACATCCTAAGGTTATTCACATTTTTTTTGTAAATCCTGTTAGCTCTGAGATCTTCTACCCATTTCTCATTGGAGCAAATTGTGCGAGCAGTCAGTGGCCCAGCAGCAATTCAAGGGATACCAGCCTTGGAGCCATAAAGGCTGCAGTGAAAATGTGCAATTCTGTGACTGGTTATCAAGTGTAACAGTCTTGCTGTCCACCTGAAAAACATCCAGTAGGATACACTGAGATTTCTCAAAATGCAGCCTCAGATCCTGGTTGTGCTCCTGTTCTTAATAACTTATCCAAGCTGTGCCATGGATTTTTTGTTCCTGGGTTTCCTTTGATGTGGTACACTGTAATTTGTACTACACCACCTGTCTTTTTAAATACATTACTTAATCATGTTTCATTTTCAGAGTCTTGACTTAGTTATGGATCAAAAAATGGGGCGCAGATTTAGGGGTTTTTTTTGGATTTGCTTTTAAAGATGCCTCCATATAATGTATCAGGTGAATTCTGTGTTGTCATAAAATATTACTATGTACAAATAAAACTCTGTATTTGGAAAAGACATTACTCTTTGGAACGATCTCTTCAGAAGTGTATTTTGCCGGTCTGCTAAAACATCAACAGCTGAGGAGCATGACAGATCACTTGGTATTCTTAGAGCTGACTTTGCCCTGCACAACATATTTCTGTCAGTGAAAAAAAGATGCAGTGTTACACCTTCAAAACCCCTATTAAGCAAGTCATCCTTCTTGACATGTCCCCATCCTGTTGTGCTGACAGGAATGCAAAGAAATTAACCATTGCAGGCTTCAGTCTTAATGCAAGCAGAACATGGAAGGAGAAAAAGGGAGGGGGGGGGTGGGAGAGGGGAGGGAAGGAAGAAAAGAGACTACACGTCTCTGGACTCCTGGGAAAGCTGGGATGAAATACACAGCATGAAAGAAATGTGTCTGTGCTATCTGACTATAGCAGGTGTCAGCTGGAGCCCAGAACTGCTCTGAGGAGGTGGCCCTTGGGTACAAGCTAAGCTTATTCTGAAGCTTTCCTCAGGGAATTCCACCTATAGATCTCCAGGGAAAAGAGCACAATTTTACCTGTGACAGGACACAACTGCTCTCCTGTGTGGAGGATTGGTGTGGAAGTATAGGGGACCCTAGTTCTGCCTCCCACCACCCACTCCAGGCCCCTGCACTCCAGGGGTGCAATAAAGTGATAAAATGCTCCAGTGTAAGCACGTTAGGACCTGACCATATACCTAGGCTGGTAATCTCAATTCTTGTTGTGCTTTTCCAGGTGCACAGGCACTACATGAGAAACAGTGTGCTCCTGTACCATCTTGCAGAGTGAACCAACTCTTTCCCTCCAAAATAAAACCTGTGCACAGTTCTGGGGATAGTTCAGTCCAGCCGCTGCTCCCAGAAGCAGTATGGGTGACACTGGCTTAGCTTCAGCCCTCTGCCTTTTATAGTCCTTCAGCACTATGCCAGCAGGTTTTCCATCTTTAGACACCATCTTGTTGTACCCTCGTGTCATGCCCCAGAACACGACATATTTGTCCTCAGGTTTCTGGTGTAAAAGAACCACTGAGCTGCAGCACAACCTACAACATATTATTGAAGGCATGTTGAACTAAATGGGTTCCCATTTTGGGACCCATGTATTGGCCACAAAGGAGATCTAAGGGAATGGCTGATATACTAGGGGTGTAACATGAGACCAGTTTTCATTAAATAATTTTTGTGCTACTTGTGTTGTACCTGCTGAGGTGAACATCTAAACATCCATCTCTTTGAGGTTAAACGCTGGCCAAGTGCCCTTGCTCCTCTGCAGCCTTACCCAGTAGGCTTGATCAGAGCATGTCTACCATCACCCCAAAGCAATTAATTAGGTGCAAGGCACATAAGCCACAAAGAGATGATTGTAGCATTGCTTTGGTCTTTGTATGACAGCTAATGGCTAGAGCAGAAAAAGCGAGACTGAGACCAAGTGACATAAATTACAGAATAGGGTAATTTCCACTTCCCCTTATAAAGTAGTAATTGAAATAAAAAGAAAAGAATAATCCTGGATGCAGACCCTGAGATTGATTGCCTGTCCACCTGAATGCCTGTTACATTATAGTATCATGGTCCCTTCTAGTTGTTCTTCCTCTAGCTTCATGGGAGTGCTTAGGCATTAAGCCGTAGGAAGAGGACTTCTCATTTGGCAAAATCACATGAACTTCCAGGGGATAAGAGGGAGTGAGGTCTGGACTGATGTTTTAGACTCAGGTGTCTGACAACCATCAGCCTTGAAACTCAGACTCTTGAAAGGTTTTTAAAGTCTCACCTTGTATAACCTTAGGGAAGTAAGGAGGGTGCACTCCCTGTATTTCCTTCCCTGAATGTAAAGATTGCGTTTCTGCATGGCTCCAGTGTGAAATACAGCAGGCAAGAAGAAGGAGAGGAGAGCATCCGTGACCCTGGCTGATATTTCAGTATAACCTGGAGCCAAAGCACAATTTGGCCCCAAATTAATCCACAGGTTATTTTTTTTTTCTTAAGAGAATAATTACATTCAAGCAGGTTTTTTCCTGCAGATGCAAAAGAAAACCAAATTTAGTTGTGGTGTTTGGTTGAATATTTTTCCTGGTGTCATTCTAAGAAAAGCAAAGACAGTCTGTGAGATGGATAGAGATTCAATTAATAAAGATGTGCATGAATTGCTCGCTAATGGATATAACACTGAATTCACAGGCATCCTCAGTTGCTAATGGAACCTGAAAGTTGTCAGGAAGACGTTGCAGTTCCATTTGGCATGACACACACTCTCCTCGTGCTGACAGCTCTGCAAAGTTACATTTTTAAAAACATATTTTCTTAATGCATTTTTTGGCTAACCCAGTTGTCCCCATTACCTCTGAAATGCTTTAGTGTAATTCACATTTACCGGCTTATTGAGATACCAACAACATTCTTTTTATACAGGATCAATTGATCAGACTTCCAGAACTTCTGGTATTTCAAGAAAGTTCAGAACCTTTCCTGACTGCTGTAGGGCTCTGATTTTCTCATTTATCTGTCTCATTAAGAATATTCCATTGTCTATGCACGTAATAAGCAAATAGTTCTAATATTTCCCAAAATGACCTCTTTTCTTTTCTCCTGTTAAAGCTGATGGTACCAATAGAGACCAAGGAGTGGTGGCTCCTAAGTTGGAAACCAAGGACACAAAGGCAGTCCTCAGCCTTTCTCAAAAATCTTTGCCATAGTGTTAACATTTCAAATGAATACACCATGAAAGTTTAAATTAAATATACTTGAAGCTGATCATCACAGCAGATCATCACTGGTTCATTGCTACAGAGTTAAACAGAAGAGGATTTCTGGGGTCTCTCAAACTTTGTGGCAGATATAGGGCCATCCACAAAGCCACAGATGAAAGTAGAGCTGCAAGGATAGAAGGAAAGAGGATGCATATAGGTTGCACTGGGATGAAGTCCTGAAACAGGACATGTGAGAGATGGTTTACGCACACAGTTCCTTTATGATGTGGAAAAGATTCTGGTTAAAGCTTTCCAGAGACATTTTGACAGAACTATCAGAATGTTCCATCACAATATCCAGCACTGCCAGAATCAAATATCTTTGTGATTGATATTCCTGGATTTAATTCCAGGACTTCTATTTCTCTATGAATTTCTGATAGAAAAGCTTTAATGAATTTGAAACTGCATTTCAACTTTGATGTTTTATTTTATTGGTTTTAGCTGCTTTATGTCACAATCAAAACATTTTATTAAAAAAAAAAATCCCAGAGTATCATTAAGAATGTGGAAAATTATCTTTTTCTTCATAAAAACAAAATTAAATACTTTTTAAAATTTCAAAATCCTCTCTAAAAAGGCATCCTTGCCTCTGTAGATCCCTCTTTTCTGTGTGGGTTTTGCATTTTCCATCATTCAAGGTAGCAAGGTAACCAATCTACCAGTGGAAAGACACTACAAAATTAACCAGTAACTCCAACATAGCACAGCATTGTTATTTAGTGATAAACTGGTCACTAAAAAATTAATTTGTTGTGAATGTGTCATGGTAGTGGATTTTGCCATTTAATTAACTAAATTATTTGATTGAATTTGCCTCAGGGAACTCTTGTCATGTTTCTCTGAAAGGTCCTACCACAAGTCTCTCTAAGTGTATCTTTTTCTGGCCACGCATATAGTATTTTTGTGTATTATAATCTATAGACTGCAGTGGAGGTATCCCTTATGTACATCATCGTGAGATTAAAGCAAATCACATTGCTTATTCCCAGTGACCTAACATATATGTGTATAACTCAATTAGATTCCTATGCACTCGATGCTTATCAGTTATTTGTTATATCTATGTTGTGTCAGATTGACAGAGATGACTAATAAATTCTTTCACACTGATGGCAAATGCCAACAAAGTGCAAGTATAAAAAAGAGGCATTTCAAATCTCTTAATTAAACTCACTTATTTCAGCTAGTCACCACTATATATTTACTGCATAAGAATAACCAAGCAAATGTATATAAATTTCTCTGATTTGTGAATTCAACTTTCTTGTGAAGACATTAAAATTGAAACATTAAGATATGCAGTACTTTCCTACCCCTAAATGAATTCAGGAAATCTTACAGATTCAAAACATAAAGGATTCATCTCTGCAATCATTTTGGAGAGGAATTTGTAGTAAAGACCAAACAACGATCTGTGTTTTTGACTCAGAATCCCAAACAATGTTCTGTGTTATCTAGCTCTGCTTCAAATGGTCTTCCCTGTCCTCTGACTAGCCTATACCACAGCCACCAGTGTGCCACTGTATCCAAATCCCTCATACATACAGGGAAATCAGGGCTAAAGCCACATACCAATAAGATTGTGGATGTGAATTTGTTTCTATAAACACAAAAGCTTTCACTATTTTATTTCCAAATCTTCCAGAAAAACAAAAAAAAAAAGAACTACACTGTGGTGGGGTATGGCACAGAAAGATTTGGATGTATTTTTATACTTTGGCAGAAGCTGGGGCAGGCTATTGAATATTAGCTTTCCTCTGGCAATTTGGGCATAGCTATTAGGCTGTAGGCTATCTCACAGTCACTTCTTTTCTGCCAAAACGTGTATACTCATTTACTGGGTCCCACATTTTCTTCCAATATTGGACATGAATTTACTAATGATTGAATGCACCAACCTGACAGCTTTGGAAAACTGCTAATAAAAAAAGAACTACACCCCAAAGGATGTTTATAACCTCAGTCTTTTGCTCTCAAGAGGTTTTGAGGTTGGTATTTTTTTCATTGAGGTGGTGGGTTTTGTGAAGTCATCACTCATGTTTCAAACCATGTGAAGTTTTGAACCACTAGACATGCAGTCAAGGGTCTCCATCACAGAACTCTGTGTATTTATGTGTGATGATGAGGGTCAGAGGGAACAATCCTCAGGAGAGGAATAAGACTTTCAGGTGTAATTTCCAAACAGGTGGATCATGACTCCTGACACTTTCAAAGTTCTCCAGCCTACAGCCTACAGCCTTAAGAGACCCAGGATTTCAGCAGGAGCATTGCCCAAACTTCTTATGCTGCCTGAATATTTGATTACATGGTGCAACAAAGCAACAGCAGTCCCTCTACTCTAATCATTTCATCTCCAATTTTCCCTGTCCTGTTCTCCTTTATATAAGATGCATTTCTTCCCTTGTCCATTCTTCTACTCATTTTACTTTTCCCTCTACCAACCCATTTCCTTTTTAAAATTATTTCTGATGTTCAGAAGCATTTCTTATCTTTTGTTATATTCTATAATTATTAATCTCAATAATTAACTACCAGAAATTTGTTATTCTTCCACCAAAGGTTTTATGCTTCTTTTATGATGCAATGTGCTTTCCTTCTAAAGGAGCTCCTCCAAGAGAGGCATTTGATGACCTGGTACATTTATCTTTATACTCTTTCTGCATTCATCTGTAGACTTTCTTCTGTTTTAAATATTGTACACAGCCCATTGAACTTCCTCATGTCTGAACCTGCTTTCTATTATTACAAACACCATAGATCACAGTGTGCTTTTAAATTGCAGGCACAAGGACTGCTGAACATGGACCACTTTAACTCAACACCCTGGTGCTGTTCTGGAGGGAGGGGAAGCTGTTCTGACCACAGGGACTATGAAGCTTAAATAGAATAGCGCAGGAGGGAAGACACAGCCCTCAAAGCTCTGGTTTCCTGCATTGAAGTAAAGATCCAGACATGAATGAGCAAAAGAAGAAAAAAGAACTTCACTGTATTTGTGATTTTCCTATGTGAAGTAATTATTTTCTGAGGCTCGAGGTTCAAGACAAATGTCATAATTCCATAATGATCATGTGAGCTGGGGGAAGGAGGGGGAACCCCACCCCTCAGTGAAAAATTGCCCTTTGTAGCAGAGTTATACAATGCTGTGGAGATCTTAATGACTGTGGAGATCCTTCATAACTCATCACACCATCTCAGCAATGTAAGGGAGCAGGAACCTCAATCCACAACTGGCTTCGTTATTTGGCTCTATGCCATTTGACTATCATTACAGCCACATGGATTCAAACCCAGGAACAGTGTCCTTGACCTCTTATCTTCTAGGCTGGATTCTGCTCTAGTGTTCAGACACAGATCTTATAATTTTGTACTTGTTTTTTGCAGAATTTCAACTTTTGTTGCCAACCTTTAAGTTAGTCCTTGTTCACACCATGAATTATTTGCACTGCTGGTGATACCAATGCAAGTCTCAGCACAGCCGTGCTTTTCCCCTGTGGATTTCATCCTAGTGGGAATGATAAGAGAGGACCCTTTTGCTGCCAGCCTTGTAGCATGGCATGTCTGCTCCAATAACAGGTCCTGAGCAGACCTGCCCTCTCTTCCCCTGGATCTGCAGCACCTAATGATCCATACAGACCCCAAACAGCACAGGAGGAGGTTCAGTACGTGGCCCACTGAGCTGGCTCCTGCAACAAAGGATGGTGACCAAGAACAGTTTTTCAAAAAAAAAAAAAAAAATCAAACATAAAAAACATCTGTCTCTCTCTTCTCTCCAGGTTTATTTTTCCAATACTTCACATACCACAAATAGTTCAGTATGACTCTTTCATCAGAACAGAAGAAAAGAAAAATAAAAAACATGCAATATTTCATTTAAAAGATTATTTTTATTGACGTGACAAATTTGATCAAACAGTCTGTATCCCCCCCACCTCCCATCCCCTTTCTCCACCTCATCTCTCTGTTTCCCTCTTTTTAAAAAGAACTTTGCTGTCCTGTTGGGCTGCTCAGCCTGTCAGGCTCTTGCTGCTTCTGGGATGTTTGGCTGCCCTCACAGCATCGTATGACTTCAGTTAGCTTGGGGGGCTCCAGCTGTGCTCTTAAATGTCATGGACAGAGGTAACAAAAGGGGAGAGGGTTAAGACAATCCAATACGTTATTAGACATTTCTTTTAAATCCTCTTGCAGAAGATGTAAATCACATGCTTGGCAGGCAGACTTGGGGATGTCACATGGGAGTTTGTTTGGCTTTTCGTTGATTATATCCCCAAATATTTGCTATTTCTTATGTTTTTTTCCCTTGTTTGTCTTACTCATTTCTCAATTATTTCTATTTAAGTCCAAGGGGTCAGAACCTAGGACAAAAATTTGACAGATCCTGCAGCTGATACAAGAGCTTTCTCATCCAAGCTCTTTGAGAGCCTATTTGGGATTGCTCACCATTGAAATATATCCTGGCCCTTTTTTCTGTTGGCCAATAAAGTACGGCTCCTTGCCCTGATTGAGAGAAACCACCACTCAGGGCAAATTCCCACTCTGTAAAGCACCATATCATGCAATTATCTCAAAATACATTCAGATATCCAACAAAATTTGAAGTCAGAATGCCTAAACTAATCTGAACTCAAGTAAATTAATTAACCTATGAGCAAGGAGATCAAGACATAATCTCCCAATGACTTTGCTCACTGATTTATCTGAGTCAGTGAAATTGGGATCCATTACCTAGTAAGTTGAAGAGTACTTACAAACTACCTGATATACATCTTCCTCAGGTTTATTTACTCTTGCAGAGTGGTTCCCTCTGACTAGGGGGAAAATGGGTTGAAAATTCCCCCAGTTTTCAGAATACAACAGTCAGGAGAAGTTCTTGAGATGTGGAGGAGTGAGAAGGACTGATCAGCAAGTTAATTTTACTAAGATTAAACACCCAAAGGAAAAAAGAAAGGTCTTGTGTCCCCCTCTTCCTCCTCCCAGAGCTTCTCCAGAACTGACACCACCACCTGGGAAAAAATTACAGCTATTTGACCCCTGTCTTGCACAAGTCCACCATCCCAATCAAAAGCCAAGAAACAAAAAAGGAAGGAGCATTTTCTGCTCATGTTTACCTCAAGCTGAAAGAGATGCTGAAGGTGCTTTGTAGGGAGAAGCTCACAGTGCTATGGAGACATCAGCTGTCCAACTCTAATCTTCTTTTGACCTGAGTGTCCTTCACTTTCCCCAGGCAATGCCATCATCACAGCAGGGAGAACAAGATGGCCTCTAGGTCTGTCTCTTCATCTAGCACTGGATGACCTCCAGAGATCCATTCCAGTCAACCATTCTGTGTGACCCTGACTATGGGTCTGAAGCCTCTTTACTCATCTGTGACCCTGTGGCAGGCTGATGGTCACTATGGCTGCAGGCATTTGCTGTGCCGATGTCCCACAGATGACCAAAATCTCCTACACTGTATGATGTGAAACATTGCTTTTCATACACTTGTCACCCTTGAGAAAAAAAAAAAAAACACAAAAAAAAACCCACAAAAAAACCAAAAACCCACCAAACAACTTTGGTGAGCAAAAGCTGAAACTGTTTCAACAAAAAAATCAATGTCTCTCTTTTCAAAACTGTGAATTTCTTCAAAAATGAAAAGCTAAGATGAAGCTGAAGAAAAAAAAATCATGAGGATTTACTTTGACAAGTTTGCTATACAAAGATTTGGCATTTGCCATCTGGCTCTGATTATGCTTCAATCAGGTTGTGCTGTAATGGTAAAGAAAGGTATGGGGAAAAATTTATTAAGTGTGTTTTTGCAAGTTTATTAATAAATGAAAAAAATATTTGAGTTTCAATTGAGAAATTAATACATAGCAGTGCTGATGGAAAATTTTACACCTTTTCTGTGTATGATTGATGAAATTTTGGCTAATAATTTTGTTATTCTTTAAACACAAGTCAATTTCAATGGTCCAGGCTGTGTGGGAATACAGCACAGTTGCAGTCAATAGCTGTACATGCTTTATCTCAGCTTCTAAGATTAGATTCCTGGGTGACTGATAGATTCTGCTGCTTCTTTGGGCCTTTCTGGGCATGGTTTTTCCAAGTAACTGTATAAAGTGGACATTCATATTTAATTTAACAGTATACTTTAATTAAATATCTGTTGTCCAATAATTGTGGTTTGGAGAGTAAGAGTAGAAAGATGGAGGATTATATATATGCACATATACAATCCTGGAACTACCTGACCCATATTTATTTGAATATAAACAATCAAATTCTGATCCCACTGAAGTTATGGGGACATCACATACATTTCCTAAATCATTGCACCAATTTTTCTTGCTATGGTGACTGCTCAAACAGCACTGCTGAAAAACTTTCTAATTTTTGAAAGAAGCTTCTCCAGTTTTCAGCAGACTCGCACAGAGCAATTCCACACCACAAAAGGAACATGTTAGCTGTCACTATTGTATTATCTTTATTCATAACTGTTGTTTGATACATATGTAATGAAATTAGAAAGACAGCACATGTGTTCACCACCTGAGCAGATGAAAACATCATTGTGAAAGGGTTAGATGTTAAAATATATTCCTCTGCAGTTCCAAAGTGCAGTCCTGCATCTGTTAAGTATTTACTTTTATAAAACTAACTAATTTGAGTTTCTGAGATCAGGAAAGAGTCTCTATGAACAGAAGTATGCAAAATAGATGAGGTTTTCCAGGAAAATAGGATGTGAAATCTTGGATAAAGAAACCATGCTTCTTTTAACAATTGTTTAAAAATTGACATGATTTTATAGTTTCAAGGGAGATTTGTTAAAGTACATGAAGAAAACCTGAAAAATAAGGAAGAATTTAAATGTGACATCCTCTGAAATGTTCAATGCTATGTTGCATAAGCACTTGCTGTCTCTTTTTCCCTGTGCATTTCTGTGTCACTTTCTATATCACTGTCCTGTTGTAAGATGAACCAGAGCGAGCATAGAAAAACGTAGAAACAAAAGCACACAAACTTATTAGTTTCCTTCTCATGTGACCTCAAAAAGGAATGTGCTCTCTCCTATCTCTCCAGCATCAGAAAGAACCAAACACAACATCTAGAAATGCCTGACGACTCAGAGAAGGGAATCTGGATGAAAGGTTTGCTGTGGTATGTTCCCAGGCTCAGCAACACAGCTATACCAACCAGGGATGATTGTTGTTGCTTCTTTGATGCCAGTAGAATTATGCTATTTCACTCCATCCGAGCATCTGTTCAAACATATCTAAGCCCATTAATACAGCTGTTTTAGTGCAATCCCACTAGCATTGGTGCAAACAGGTGTTTTATACTAGTGGATTTTGTTCGCTTACACAATAAAAATCTCATTTCCATAATACAAATAAGCACAGGGAAAGATGGCAGGCAGGTAGCCCCAGTACCCCTTTCAGGGACATGAACAGCAACCCAGCATCTCCCAGGGCTGTTCTGTGGAACACTCAGCCCCACTGGCCAGGGGTTACTCCATAATGGATCTTATGTTTCGGACTGAGTAGGGGGTCACTGCCTGTGGAGTTAAGACATTTATTATGGGATGCAGACAAAGGCATTTTGGGACTGTAGAAGATTTATTGTGGGATGGTTAGGGGAGAAAAGGCAGGGGAAGGGGGGATCAAGGTAGTTTTGGAGATGAGCAAGCTTGAGAAAATAGAGGAATAAACACATAAAAAAAGCTGGTACAGTGTAAGTAGTTTGCTGGTCAGGCATGTGTGGCCATGACATGCACTTGATCAGCACAGTCTGTCCATCTTCTTATTCAGTTTCTTAATATCTCTTTTCTTGGTGAGCAACTGTCTCTTCTGTGTGCAAGAGTCTGTATATGTGTGTAAACAGGGCTGGGCCCAAGGGTCAAAGACCTGTGTGTCCACCTGGCATGACTGCAGGTGTACCAGTGAGCATGTGGGTGTCAGTGAAGATCAAATGGGATGAGCTGTTGAGTAGGTGAGGTGGTCTAGGAGCCAGAGGGATGTGTATCCAGGAGTAAGAAACCTGGAGGAAGCAGCTACTGGCAGGATCAGCAAGTCCCAGACTTCCATGAGCTGTGATGGTTGATTACAGGGATATGTGTATCTGTGTGTTGGTGTGTGCAAGGGGGACTGTAACAGCAGTTGGGAAGGGCTGGACATATAAGACACCCAGGGCTTCACATGTCCAGTTGCCAGCTACTATGAAGACTGGGATCCAAAGGCAACTTATGGGCTAGATTGTGTCTGAGCTTACCTGCTGGAGGGATCCACACTGAAAATGCATATATATAAATGGGTGCAGCTCATTTACTGGGGATGGTTTCACTGAATGACCATCCGCCAGTGGAAATCTCCACTGTAGGCAAGACCAGGCTTCACTTGTGCTAATGAAGAAATCCTTTATATTGCCCATGTCCAGGAAAACAAAACTGAGAAAATCCTGTATCAGATGAGTTATCTCAAACACAGTCAATGTGTTCAGAGTGATTTAAAGTTTTCAGCTGAAAGGGTATAAATGAATGTAAAGTCTATCTGTTTCCAATGCCCTGTGGCTGCATGATAGGCAAAGCAAGCAAGGCTTTCCTTGTGAGATACAGATAATTGCAGAAGGAGGGATCAATTTATTTTATGCACACTGGATAAAACACTGTCTGGTATGGAAATGTCAACTATAGCAAACATCTGTACAGGATTTCCAAGTGGGATCTAAACATCCGTACTTGTAGATGTGTTGTAGGTGAGAGTTAAAGGAAATACAGAATCACAAAATTGTACGGATTGGAAGGGACCCTCAGAGATTATCTTGTCCAGCCCCCTGCCAAAACAGGGTCACCTAGAGCAAGTTGGACAGGAAAGCATCCAGGCAGGTTTTAATATTTCCAGAGGAGATTCCACAGCCTCTCTGGGCAGCCTGTTCCAGTCCTGAAAGTGGAGACAGTTACTTTAGGAATACATTCTCTTCTTTAATGGTTGTAATATTAACATTTAAATTAAGAAATATTTTGCCAGAAAGTGCTGTGGAAATGTGAGGATTTTGCTTTTCCTTTGCCTGAAGTTAGTTTCATGTGTGACTGTAAAGAAGCCCTCTCAAAGTAATTTTAGAGGTTGCCTGTGTGTCTCTCCAATGTTCTCTCTGTCTCAGCAGTTACAGGAGAAAACAACAGTGCAATAGACCCATGCTACCAAATCCAGCTGTCAGCCTTCCCTCTTCTCTGTGCTACTGAGAGCATGGCTCATCTCACACACACACTGCCACACTAAAAAGTGTAACTTCACATTCCTAGCACTGCTGATTGTAGTGCTCTGTGTGTATCTTCTGTTACCTCTGTGGAAAATTCCTTGGGGAGAAGAGTAAGTCTGTTGAACAGGGAAGAAGTCAGTCATTTGCAGGAAGCTGCATTTTGCAAAGTTTGGGATGAGTGAGCGTTACCTTTTTTTTTGTAAGCACAAATTTTTGATGAATCCAGTACATAGAAACAGTACTTTTTAAAAGTGGATCCATGTCCCATGGTGTGTTAAGAAACAGGCAGATAGATATGACCAGCCTTAAAGGTATTAGAGTCCAAGGTGTAGAGCAGGAGCTTCACACACATTATGAAGATTAGCTGGCCTAGGAGGATTTGCTACTAGGAGGATCACTTTCCCAGTCAGTACCTGAGATGTAAGACACTGTTGCTGTTAGATGTGTTAACAGCCATCCATATCCTGTGCCTCTCTGCAGCCACCAAGAACAGTTCTGTGAAATGCCACTAACACTTCACGTTGCCTATCCCTTCATGTTGCCCATCCCAGGTTCTGTCTGTCAAACTCTCTTTAGGCTGGAGCAAATGAAAAATCACACTTCCAAAGTGAGTGGACATCAGGTGAGCATCATATTCTTTTCACACAGAAACCATCAGGGCTAGGAAATTAAACAGGACAAAGGCAGATAATCAAAAAGTCATGTTCCTGAGGTTTTATGAAACTCAAACGATCAGCTACAGGAAAGGAAGGTACAGGAAAGTATAATCTGCAAATCCCACTATCTCTTCTGCATTTGATCTAGACTTCAAAAGCTGCCTGGAAGTATCATGTCCACAAGAAGAAACAGACAACTGCAGGACTGCACATGAGTTTTTGAGAATGCCTGCATTGAGTATAGACATCTCCAGTAGTGGTGTGTTATGGACGTTATGGACTCTCATTCCATCCATTTTGTTGAGTTTATGAAGACAAATAAATATCTTCACTTTTCTCCAATCATATTATCAATGATCATAGCATTTTGCTGAATGAATGTTAAAAAAGCTGGATTAAAGCATTATCACTAATAAATTAAACACTTTTTTTTTATATACATTCCAAATAACTCCACAAGAACATTTATTTTTGAAAAATAGATTATTTATTATTGTTTTTAAATTATTTTAAGTTTCTGTGCCAAGTAACAGCACTTGGGATAGGAAGACAAGAGCTCTATAGTCCTTGGGGGGCAATCTAATTTGCTATTTAAAACATAGTTTAAGTTCCTACTGAAGAAAATTGGCAGCAGGCAAAGGTCACTTGGCTTGTCCAAAATCATGTTTAACAGATTTTTTTTCCTTGAGAATAACCACACTTGTTGCCTCTTCAGTAACCCTCTTCCTGTCTTCCTTGGTTTTAGTCAATTAAGTTAAGTCAGTTATTTTCTAGGGAAAAACTACGTTTTCAGAAGTACATATGTCCACGTTCAGTGCCTGAACTTATCCAGACTTTGCTTATGATAGTATGCTTGTTTGAATAAATAACTCTGATGAAAGCCAGTGTTATGAACGCAGTTAGGAGTTTATGAACTTTACCTTAATAACTTCATGCAAATCCTCTCCTCCCTGATCCATGCCTACATTTGAGTTCTCTTTCTTATGAATCTCTTTTGCTACTGCAGGCACATCTTGTTTGGTATTTCCTACATACCAGAGATCTCAGCTGGGCTGCACCTTCCTAAATCTGTCACCCAACAACAGCAAGTTCCTCCAACAGGGAACCCAGGGTCATTCCTTACCCTCAGGGAGACTAAATTCTTCCTCAAATGCCATGGAATGTGGTAGAAGTGGTACCTCTCTTCCAAATTATACTGGTCTGTGGGTAAGAGCTTTGCCTGGGGTTATTATCCAAGGAATACCTGTAGGATGCATGTATAATGGAAAGATCAGGACTAATTTCTCCAAGAAGACAGAAGTAGAAGACAGGTGCACAAATTCGTAGTTAACAAATCCATTCATCAAAAAGTGTTGGATGGCCCATATTTATGCATAGGTAAGAGCATATTAAGATAGCAGAGCCCATATTTATGCATAGGTAAGAGCATATTAAGATAGCATAATAGGTAAGAGAAATTCTGCCTGGTACATGGGAATCAGAGCATCCCCATGATAATGGGCCACCCAGATCCATCTGGGGATGTTGTCCCAGTTTGAGATAAAACAGAACCAACTTTCTGTTTAGCAATTTTACATTTTAGCTAGACCTCTTCTAACTCTCTGAAATTAACAGCATATTGTGGAAAAACTGCTCATTCTTAGAGTGATAAAAACAATGTCTGTGCTATGTGCCAAGGAATGGTATGCAGAGAGGCTCTTATTGCTATAACAACCAAGGTCAGCCAGTTTCATTATTTACCCCACTAAGGGGTTGGAAACAGAAAACATGTAGAGGGATCACCTGTGGGGAGGAGCAAACAAGACAGATGACCCAAACCTGACCAACTGAGGTATTCCATCCCATCTGCCCCATGCTTAGTATAAAAATTGAGGGATCAACAGGTCAACGATCTTTCTTCAATGGCTGACGTCTGAAGAGGACTCTCTCTGCTCATCTGCTTTTGATCGTGATCTGTGTGTACCTGACTCCAGAGCTGGAATCTTGTTCCCATCCATCACTGAGTCTAGACTGGGACTTCCTCAGTGCCTGCCAGTGACATCATCCTGGGAGCTTGATACGGTGTTGTATATATTGTATCTGTTTCATTATTTTCTTCTTTTTGATTTTAAAATTAAATTTCTCCATTAAAGTTCTTGAGTTCATTCTAAACTTGTAAATCTCCTTCTCTCTTCCTCTCCTCTCTTTTGGGGGGGGGTGGGGAGGGGGAGAAGGGAAGGCCATTTGTCAGTCTGGTTTTGGTAAATTTGTCCAAAACCATGACGTATGGCTCCATCCACATGTAGGGCTCTGTCATAGAAACGTTTCATTCCTTTTGGGCTAACCTGAATTCATTCTCCAGGGAAAAGAGTCTCCTTCACAATAGTATATATTTTATCTGTAGTGAAGAAAGATGTAATATACTCCTTGGAAGTCCACTGAATCTCCAAAGAATTCCAAAGAGTGGGGTATGCTCTTTTTTATTTTTTACTGAGTGTAAAAGATGTGCTTAAATTGAGGCAAAGACATTTCACACAGCAAGCCCACGTAGGACATAACTGTTAGCCTTCATGCACAAAGTGAGACGCGAAAGGCTCCAAGAAATATGATACACTGTCATCCAAGCACTGAGGGGAAAGTACCCTGCATTCAGCTGTTTCTCACTCTAAAAATTCTAGAAGAAATCAGTCCTGCAGTGTGTCCCCAACTTCCCTGATCCTCAGATTCCCTTTGCTAAGAGCAGTATTGGTTTTATTTATAGCAGGAGCTGCTTATAGCCTACAGCCAGGTTCCTTCTGTCATGCACTCCTGGAAGTCGTTCTCCACTGCCCTGTGCATAGACTCACACCCCATTGAGAGGATGGCCAGAAGAAATCATTAAATCATACATTATGGTATTTCAGACACAGGAAGTCCAACAGCTACCAAGATTTCCACCTTAGTTTGAAAACACCAGGAGATGGAAAATTCACCATTCCCCTTGACAATGTGACCTTATATTTAATTTTCTTTTCCCTTAAACATTTGTGTGTATCACTTCTGGTTTAATTCATCTGACTTGAACATCCCCCTTGTCCTTTTTATCACCTCTCCAAGCATAAATGAGACATGTGACACTGCATTTTCTTTCCATGAGAAAAATCACACCATTAGGTTGTCATTATTTTCATCTGGGAAAGATCTGCCAGGGTGAAACTGGAGTGAGCTGACAAGTTCAGTCCACCTGAGCAGAGCTTCCATGAGGTTATCTGTATGCCCGTCACCATCAAAATTGAAACCTTTGAATCATATATTCTTTATTTCTTTACTTCTTTTTTTTGTTTAAATCTCTGACACTATCATTCAGTTCTTTGTCTGGTCTGAAACACAGCAGGTCAGAATATGCACGTCATTTTACACCAGGTGAGGAGCTGGCACACTGTTTATCACCCTCCTTGTTTCTCATGCTGCAGTACATACTTTCACAAGCTACTGAATATAGCTAAGAAGCCATGAAGAATCACCTTGTATGATTTAGCTGATTAAAAATACTGCCTTTTACACCATTTAACCCTTAAGCATTACTCCACATCCCTTCTTTAGGGACGCTCTGAACAGTAGCAGCAAGAAAACAAACAATACATGGTTTTGCTCTGCTGACCAAAATGGAAATTGATTTACAGCTCAGATGGACAGGCCAGGCACCTCGAAACTCCCTTGATGGCTGCAGTGGACTAAAATCTTGATCTGACCTGAGATGCTCATACTCATCTGGAGGGTTAGGCTGCAGAGCTCATTCAGATCCTCGTGCTGGATTCCCTCCAAACACGGTCGACCTCTCTTTTTAGGGCAGGGCTGCAGCTGCAAACAGAATGTGCATCTGCAGAGCCCTCTCTGAAAATAGTTGTCTTTGTTGTGACTAAGATATTTAGATCTTTTTTCAGTAGCACCCTTATTTGATTGACTGATGTGCCTGCAAGTTATTTCTGAATCTGGGTTATTTCTATTTCTGATGTAAGATTCTAGATGCTGTGTAATTGCTAAGCCCACTCTTTTACTTGATAATACTTTTAAATCTAAAATTGGGAGCAAACTGTTTTGTTGTGTAAAGTCTGTATTTGTGTCAGAAATATTGATGGTCAGAACCAGACTAAGGGCGTATTCCTCGTGTATGAAATTACATTTCTTAGAAGCATAACAAGTCAACATCATGCCCTCCTGCACTGTCACTTAGAGATCATTTTTAGAGCCCTTCTTCCTTTCCTGTTAGGAAAACACAGGGTAGCCCAGTAACTCTTTCCATCTCATGCTTGCAGAAGGAAGAAGGGATGATGCGAATTTGCTTCTGTTGTTTCACATTGTTGCTTGATCAGCTCTGCTAAAATTGATCAAAGCTTTTGCATTCTGATTAGAAATGGTTGACATACAGTATTCAATGCAGTATTCAAGAGTGAAATATAGAATTAACTAAAAAGGCATGTAAAAATCATTGTACATCAGTAAATACATGAGATTTCAACAATAATTCATGGAAGTTCCTGAGGAAACCTTGATAATTAAAGGTTATCAGGAAACCTTGATAATTAAAGGTTATCAACATGGAAAGATAAGTGATACTTATTATTGGAGAGCTCCTGAAACCATGGAGGGCTGTGTGTGGACCTGTGTGCATGTGTGCAACCATTTATGAAACTTTGAAATCGTTATATAGCCAGTTTAAACAGGCCTGCTTTAATTGGAAAATAAAAGCTGGAAGGATCAGCCTAAAGATTACCTTCAACCACATGATCTGACTAATCAAAATAACATGCTGCATGAGCCTGAAAGTTGGAAAAAAACAAAATAAACTTCTGGGTTTATACATAACTCTTTTTGGTACTCAAAGCATATTTCAGAGAAGCTACCTTTCACTCAAACACAGGTGCTGTGTTAATAATTTCTGTGCTTTCACACAGATCATTTAGAACCAAGATTCAACTTTTAAGGAGTAATTTGCATTATACATGTTAGAGCATTATAGTATATGATGGTTTTTATATTTCACCTTCTCTATATTCTTGTGAGGATTAGCAAACATCCATCTAAAGTAAAAGTAAACATTGTATTTTGTGTAGACTGGGTTTACGTTGGAGTGTTGTTTTTAGCTGTTGCCATAGAAACAGACGCTAAGATGTGACATATTTACAGCTCTTTGAGAAATGATTCTTCCTTCATAGGCATCCAGAGAGGAGTTTAGAATTGGGTATCTAAAGCCTCCAAAGCTCCCATCTATGCTGGTCATACTCCAGCCACATGGACTGAGCAAGGCCCTTACTGTAACTGTTCTACATGCTGCCAGTGATCTTTGTGACACCACATGCTCATCCCAAGGTCCCAAAGCCAAGGGCAAGAACAGGGGCTGAAAGAGGGACAATTCCATAAGCTGTATTAAGTAGAATGATCAGCTTATGTATTTTTTCATATATGAATAGATCATTACCTTTCTTTATACTTTTTTCCAAAAAATTTTCATGAGGTTAATTCTGGAAGATATATTAAAGCTAGTTTTGAATTGCAATAGTTCTTTCTTTTTCTTTTAATTAAAAATGGACAAATGTTCTTTGCGTTGGACTTGCAGTGATTCCAACCTGGTCCCATGAGGAGCAATGTCTTTGTGAGATGCACTGTTCAAATTAATCATAATTTCCTGCTCCAAACATCTCGCAGTATAACAAGATAAAGAAGGAACAGAATATGGAAATCCATTAGCATAACAATAGGCAGAGTTAGTTCCTTGTCTTACCCTTCAAACAAGTCACACAGAAAACAACACAAGAGAAAAAAAAAACTTGAATATGCAGAAATTTCATTTTGTGCTGTAAACAAATAGAAAGCTCTAGGCAAAGTTAGAGATACTATAGCTTTGTTTCATTCCTGTCTGTTTGTTATCCAGCAACATCTCAAACAAACTATTATGACTTGACATTTCTGTCAGGCAAGAAACTTTCTTTTGAGCAAGGCAATGGGATCTGAAGCATGCAGTAAATGACCATACAAGGATTCATTCATGAAGAAGCAACTCTTAGCCTAAGACACTTCTCTTCAATTAAGGAGACTTCTTAATATGAACTACATCACAAGCTTCAATACAGTGCCTAATAGATCAACATGGCACACTAGTAATTAGTACCTCGTCTAAATGACAACAGGAGGCTATAGGATCAATTTCAGTCTCCAGCCGCATAGAGGAAACCATTATAAGATATCTTATTACTCTTACTTTTCTGAAGGCATTTTTGTTCCAGCAGTATCAGACATTTACGTTCCTTTTTTTTTTTTATGGTCTTCTTTCATCAATTTTCATACCATTTAATGATCAAACAGAAAACTTTTATCAACTTATAAATTTAAACACCCCCCAAATAAAATGCAGACAAGTAATAGGCATAGTAATTATCTAAAAAAAAAAAAAAAAAAAAAGAAGAAATAGGACTTTAGGACTTCTAAACGTTCCTTGCACCCTGCTAGGAACAAAAATAGCTTTCATACAAATCTGTGAGTTAAGTAATAAAATCTAATAGGGTGGGGGTGGGAAGCTTGCTCTATAGGAAGACAGACTCTATTGAATTGGAACATGAAGAAAAACATACTCATCAAGAGCAAAGGAGATTAGAAGGGTCTTTCAAATTGACCAAGCCTGCCTATATCCAGCCATAATAAATGTTTCAGTAGCAGAAGTTGACCATAATAAGTATTTTTGCAGGCTTAATGCCAAACCTGAAACGAGGTTCTGTAGGGCTTTGTCCAATTTCTTAATTTAAAAATGCAGTATTCATTTAAAAAGTATATTTTTAGCTGTAGCAGTAGAGCTTTGTTGCACTGAACTGTTTTTTCTAACTTTCCTAAATGCATACAGAAGCATGAAGTAAATCTCCCACCAGCTCCTTGCTAGGTGTTGCTTTAGTGTAGATCTTCTACTTTGTGAAGTTCTACTTCAAGAAGTTGTTTGTTGGTTAAATATGTAAAGTCTGACCATGTGTTGTGGTTTGGGCCAGGTTGATCAATGACAACAGATGCTGTCCC
The DNA here is from genome assembly GCA_004320125.1 of Scolopax mira. Taxonomy (NCBI): domain Eukaryota; kingdom Metazoa; phylum Chordata; class Aves; order Charadriiformes; family Scolopacidae; genus Scolopax; species Scolopax mira. Next base: position 3,585 of record BJBW01018148.1, on the reverse strand, counting down.
CACCTCTCACTCCAAGGAGAGGAAGAAGAGAGATAAAGAGATTTATGAGTTTAGGAAAAGACTAAGCTACTTTAATGAAATATTAACAACAAAATAAAAATAAAATAATGAAATAGATACAGCACATACAAATATATATAAAAGTGTATCAAGTTCCCAGAAAGATGTCACTGGTAGGCACTAGCAAAGTTCCAGACTGGTCTCGGAATGGAAACTGGATTCCAGAACTCACTGATGGAGATCGACCATAGATGAACTGACAGGGCTTTCCTTAAACATCTGTCTTTCAAGAAAGAGAGCCATTGAAGCACAGATATTGAAGAAGGGGCAACATGACCTCTTTGATCCCTCAGCTTTTATACTGAGCATGGAAGATGGGATGGAATAACCTATTGGTCTGTTTGGGTCACCTGACCTGTCCTCTCCTCCCCACAGGCGCAACCACTCCATGGGTTAAACAAATAAGTCAGCTGACCATGGCTGCCACAGCAACAAGGATAAGCAAGAGCCTCTCTCACTGAACAGAAACTTGACTCTGCTCCACCCCAAAGCAAGACACCATGCCATTAACCTTTCAGCAGAACTCCCTCTCCTCTGCTTTGGGGCACAACATGGAGAGACCCTGACAGCACAGCAGCCCCATAGTATGGACCAACCATTGCTTTCACACTCCCTCTCCTTGCTTCCACCCTGATCTCCTTTAGGAGAGGCTAAGGAAGCTGAATTTGTTTAGCCTGAAGCAGAGATGGCTTCATGTAACCTAACAGCAGTTCCCAGTGTCTATAGGGAGATCATCAGGGTGATGGAGACAGGCATTTCACAGCAGTACATCTTTTAGAGACACAATGGACATGAGCTAAAATATGAGAGTTTCATCTGGGATATAAGGAGAAACTTTTCCCAGTGAGTACAATCAGGCAGAGGCACAGACTGCCCAGAAAGGTGGTGGAGTCTCCATCCTTGGAGGCCTTTGAGCCCCAACTGGATGAAGCCCCGAGCAGCCTGGTCTGACCTCAGAGCTAACATGCTGTGAGCAGGAGGTTGGACCAGAGATCTCCTGAGCTCCCTGTGACCCTTAGAGAACCTTGGAGTAGTCTAGTAGAGAAAGCAGTTTCTCTTCCCAGGACTTACCATTTTCTGTGTTGTCAGAAAGGGCCTCCACGGCTTTTGAAAGTCTCAGGATTTCACAGATGCTATGTGAACACTTAAAATTTATCTACCCTTACATAAGGGATTGTTAAGCTGAGTGCTATGCCAAAGACTGAAAACACTTCTGGACAAGGTGATTTAGCACAAGGTGGTCAAGACTATGGCCTCTCCTGAAAGCTATCTCAGTAAAAAAAAAAAAAAAGCAAAAAAAAAAAAAGCATGAGAATGAAGAATGCTTAACAGTGAATGAATAAATACAGCTGTAAAGTGGAATTTCTGGATTTCCAGGTGAATTTGTCTGTGATACTGAACTGGAGAAGCTGGCTCATTGCCACACCTTCCCCAGCCTGTCTCTGGCTAGCGAAGCACTAGGCACAAGTCCAAATCAGTGTTGCTGTGACAAAAACTGAGGAGCAGGCCCACGGCATGCAGAGTACTTTGGAGTAATCTGGATCTCTACTCTGACTATATGGGAAGTACCTGCTTTCTGTTAAAACAGGGGACAGCTTGTCTCTATCTGCTTTATATTCACTCTCTCTCTTGCTTATTATGTCAGACTCTGCTTTGCACCACAGTACCTGAGCATCCTCACAAGGAGGAGATATTTAATGAGTAAAACCCAGCAGTGAATTTGAGAGATTTACAATCTTTCCAAGTACTCGTACTCTATTCTGCTCAGGAAACTTAAAAGAAGCCATGGGTTTTTTTCAGGTTTTCTTAATGTTGATAATCTGTAGGTTTGTGACTAGCTGAGACACTGTCTTTTCAGATAGGCATTAGGTTTATTGCAAGTTTTTATGAGTAGGTTTTCCTAACAAGTAAAAAGAGATGTTACTCAATAGTAAAAAATATGTTTTACAGTGAGTACACATCAATCTTTTAAAGCAGTAATATTTTATTTTGAAGTGGAAATATGCATCCCTGAGAAATCCAAGGACATATTTTGTCCAATAATAACTAAAATGAGAATGATTACTACTGACTCATTCTGTGGAAAAGTCTTCAGGAAATATAAAAAATCTCTGTTAGAGAAGGGTTTTGTGAGTTTTATTTGCAGAGCTGTTGCCTGAGGCAGCTGCCTGTGGCAATATAGTGAATTTAGACTTTTAGTGAGTGGTTCTAAAGTTTAAGGACTAGTTAAACCATCAACATCCCCTCAGCATATTTCCATTTCTACATGGTTACTGTGATATGATTATGTACTCTAGAGGTCCTATCTGCCTTGCATCACTCTGCTGGGTTGAAGATGAGGATTTGGTTGAGCTCAGTCAGCCAACTTCCTGGTCAGGAACTGATAAGCACCATGACATTGAGAAGGAGTGAACTGTGCCACCCTGACATACATGATCGTGTTAGATGGAGCAGCCTCTGGCACCTGGGGTCCACAACAACACCAGCTAAGAAGAATTTAAGCTGACATGCATACAATATTTGGTACTGTGGGTCTCAGAGAAAGCAGCCAGGACATGCAGGTGAACCTGGAGCTGCTGCCAAACGTAGGGAACAGCCTCTCTGAGGTTGCATTATCCACAATCTTCATCTGTTTCTCTCCAGTAGAAGTCACTCATCCCAAGGATAATGATTAATGTCTTACCCATCAACCCCAAAGATCATATGAACATTTGCTGAATCAATACACTATTCCATCTCTGTCTATGGGAACTGCTCTTTTCACAGAAGAAGCCACTTGGTGACACCCATCAGCATCTATAACCAGGTTCTTGACTCTTGAGGACTCCCTGTTCTGGCATTTTCTGGCTAGCAACACCATCATTTACAGCTGTACAATATAAATTACTTTAAAAAGAAGAGTGACTAGGTAACACCTTAACATGAGTATTGCTGTTTCTCTTTGTGGATAGGAATGACTGCCCACAATGCCTTTCAGGGAATAAAAGGTACCTCAGTGCTTGCTTTTCCAAGACACTGAACCCAGTTATAGGAAACCTGGTAGATCTGAGGTAAGAAAACCAAGACATGGTTCTTAGCCAAGTAATGAGTTATAAATATCATCTGTGGGCTTAATGAAAGCTTTGATATGAGACTGCATAAAGCCAGTAAGTGGCAGGAACAGATGAACACTTAAGAAACAAAGATCCTGCTCTCATATTGATGTCCCTAATCATGAATACCCAAAGAAAACAAAAATACCTAAATGCTGCATGTAGGAGAGTGCCTTAGACCAGGAAGTTTTTTTAAATTGTCTTTAAGGAGTCAGTGTGTCTTCTTCAGTTTTTCTGTAATAGAAGATGACCTTTTACATAATACTGCAATAGCAGCTAAAACTAAATGTGCTGGGTCTGGTGGGGAAAGGGTTAATTGTTCCCAGGACCTAGCAGGGACACAGGTATTCCATCCCATTTAAGCCACGCCCAGGGGGAGGGGCCTGAGCTAGCCGGGGGGACATAAAAGGAGGAAGTCCTGCCCCCGGGGCAG
>BJBW01018135.1:0-10654 GCA_004320125.1 Scolopax mira | reverse complement strand
GTTTGGATGTAATCAAAGGTAGTCATAGTGAAATAACTGAATCAATATAGCTTCTGTCAACACCAGTTTTGTATGGAGGCAAGATCTGTGTAATTAAACTCTTGGTGAGTGAATAGCCCTGGTGTAAGGTTTCAGTGGAAGCTCTGTACGACGCAGAACTTCTTTTCTCCTGAAGCGAGTTTAAATGAGTCTCCTCCTGCTTCCCAGATCACCACGGGCACTAAGGGTGATGGGAAGGGACAGAGGAACCCAGAGCCTGGGAGAGGGTGACAGACAGGGTCAGGAAGCCAAGGGTCTGGGTGATGTGATGGGAAGGGATCACAAAATCAACAAAACAGCTTAATTGATGTCACCTTCAGCATTTGCAAGTGAGCAAAGAAGCGCTTATAAGGCACCGTTTCGGAGAAGTTCCCAAAACCGTTTCTAGGAAGTCAAGGTGCTGGAGTTCCTTTCTGAAGTGCCCAGTCACATCAGCAGCACGGGGAACAAACGGGAAGAGCTGGAGACCTGTGTGCAGGGTCTGCTTGGGATGGTGGAGATTTAGTGGAGATGTGGTGAGATGGCTCCCACCATCAGAGAACTGCAAGAGGGTGACACAGGCTCTGCAGAAGGAGCTCACCTGGAGCTGGGTGAGGATTCAAGAGGAGACAGGTAAGGATGGCACCGTTGCTGTTGTTGTTACAAGCTGCCTGACCAGGAGGGACAAGTGGCTGAAGGCGTCTACAGACAGGTAGGAGCAATCTTGTGCTCACAGGTCCTGATCCTCATGAGGGGCTTCAACTGTCCTGAGAGCTGCTGGAGGGACAACACAGCAGGGAACAAACTCCAGATTCCAGGAGATCTTCATCAATGATACCTGCTGGGGGTGAGGCCAAGGAGGACCTAGTTTATATTTCCAAATTCAGACAGTGAGGTGATGTTGCACTGGAGTGGAGAAAAAGAAACCCCAAAACCAAACCCCTGACCTCCAAGCTGTCACTGCTTCCACATGCATGAACTGGCATCTGAACTGAATTCTGCTGGCAAAATAAGTCCTGGTTTGGGGTTCTTTCTTCTAGTTAATACTGACAGCAATCAACTTCTGGTTGAAGATGTTACACCGTTTGTTGTCTCCTGATAGGCAGGGTTATCTTCCCCACCTCTGTCCTGGCAGAGCAGTGTGTGTGACCCCTGCCCAGGCCACAGCCATGCAAAATGAGTTGCCACCTCTCTCTGTGTCTTCCACTAAGGCATTTTGCCTCCCAGAATCTGATATGCTGGTGGAAAGATCACTGCCTTAAACTCCCACCACATTCTCGTGCGTTTTGGGGGTGGACATTACCAGCAGTGAAGTTGAGAAATGATCAGCAAAATGGCTATTGGGCAAAATCAGCCACCTGAATTTAGACACAGTATTTACATGATTTAAGCCGTAAGAGTTGCTTTGCCCAGAGATGATTTAGCAAAAGTTTGTGCAGCAGCAAATGTGCAGGGCTGATGATCAGCAGGTTTGGGTGGGAGCTTGGGGAAAGGACTTCACTCATCTGCTGGAGCTTAAGGAGAGGACTTCACCCCTCATCTGCCGGCTCTGAGATCTGCTGTTCAAAATGCCCAACTGCACTTGGAGAGGTGGAAGAGCCATTGGGTTCCGTACCTGTGGGCTGCTGGAAGAAGGATGGCAGCAAACAGCTTCATCTGCATTTAAAGGAGGTTTAATGGGCAGGCTGCAGTGAATTGCCATGTCCATCCTCACCTTTCCATTCCAACACTCTCCCAAAAGCCATCACCTGCCCAGCAGTGCCAAGAGAAAGCTATCTATGCTTCTTCTTTGGCCACCTCCAAAGCCGCTTTGGAGCCTCAACCAGCAGCAACATGAGTCTTTGGGGACAATATGAGGGAATATTGACTTCAATTGCTATGCCATGACTTCTTCAAGCTGCCAGATGAGGGACAATTGTCTTCTACAAAACAGTCCTGGTTGGGAATTGTGCTGGGGTGGCTGTATGGGCAGCGCTGGCTGTCCTCAGGATGAGGAACAACAGGGTAAAGGCCACATGGTTGGACACAGCGTGATTTGGGGGGCAGCATGGGATGACCCTAATCAGTGAGGAATTAGACCAAAAACCAGACTGTGGGAGGACAAACACCTTCTGTCTGCCTACTTGAGTGTTTTCAGTGTTTCAGCTCTTCTTCCATCCTGAACTGGACAAAAAGTTGAAGTCTTATAGAAGTTCAGAACCTGAATATGAAACAGAAAAGTTCAGCTGGTTCCTTTTGGGAAATTCAGCACGCTCATGACTCTCAACATTTTAAAGTCCTGTAACTGTTTTACTACAGGGAGTTTATGTTTAAAAAAAAAACAGAGAAAAACATCAAATAACCCTGTGGATTATTAACATTTCTGCCTGAATTGCAGGTGCATAGGTCTCGCACCGCGCTCTCATGACAGTCAACCATCATCATCAGCTCCTCATATGGTCTCACAGGACACAGGGTTGTATCTGAGCCCAGTGTAATAAAGTGATAGAGCATGTTTACTATCTCTGACTTTGGTTACACATTCATCCCTTTCCTGGTTACACCACAGTTTAAACGGGGAGGCCAGAAAGGGCACAGCCTCGTTCTGCTTTGGGTTAGACTTGCCTGACAAATATTGTGACACCATTGCCACAGAGTCCCTTGGCTTGGGGTCGGGGAAGCAAACCCTCAGTCCTTGTCCTACAGCGAGAGAAAAGATCTAATTCTTTGGTTTATTGAAGTTACAGAAACACAGCTCTTTTTTTCTGAGTTGCTGGAAACAACTTCCCTTTTGCACGTGCAATTTCTGCACGAATCTCCTTTTGGAGCAAACAGCTTCCCATCAAATTATTTTTCAAACATGGAATTACCTGTGGCATAAATAGTGTCACAATTTGGGTTTAGCTTTAATGGTCAGAGGATATAGGCAAGAACTCTAAAGAGGGGTGATATCTAGCATCAAACTAAGTTATTATATAGGCTAGAGATTCTAATTCTCCACTGCCTTTCAAATTTTATAAATGCATATACCACATGCTAAACGTTGGGTTGTTGTGTAAAACAACAAACACCCTTTGCCTGTACGGAGTTGTTTCAAAATCCACCAGCGTGCAGGTGTTAATGAGGATTAAAAACATAAGAAGGTGTTTGTGCCTACGACAGGGCAAATGCTGTTTGCTCTGGTTTTGTTTGTGAGAAGAAAACTGCAGAAGAGTCACGTTATTACAGGCCGAGGCAGATAAGGTCAATCATCAGCTGGTGTGTTCTGGTGAAGACTCCTTGACCTTGCTGAAGTTGTGTTGATTTGTGACAGCTCAGAGTTGGCCTGGAACCTCAAAGTTAATTTGGGGAGGGTGCAATTTTAATGCGCGTCCATCTTTTTTATTGAGCGGGGTTGGATTTTTTTGTTTGTTTGTTTTGAGTTTGTTGCTTGTTTTTTCCAGTGACACCTACACCTCTTTGCTGTAGACCCTCTCACATGACCAGAAAGATGATGCAAGTCCTTGGTGGGAAAGATGACGTGAGCTGTTTAGTTTAGAAACGACTATGCCATAAACAGACTCTTCTGCCTCCCTTCTTTCCTCGTGATGGCATCTTCACCAGTGCATTGTCTCAGTGCCTTCCTTTTCCTCTTGTTGCACTTCATGTGGAAATTTCTGAACGATTCTATTGCCCCCCCGACCCCATTATCTCTCAAGTCAATGTCCTGGGGTGCAACAGCATCTCGGGTTGAGTCACTGTCTCCCAGTGACTCTGGAATTGTAAATTTTGGAGCGTTATTGGAAGAATGCTAGCCCAGAATAGCTCACAGATCTGACAGGACTGGATGGGAAGGGTGATAAAAGTGAAAAGTTGTGTAAACTCTCTTGGGTCATGCAGGTGGGCAGATGGGACTTGTTCCACATGGGGAATGACTAAGCTGAAGAAGAAACTTATTTCCACTCTCTGGGTTCACAGCTGCACAAAGAGATGATTCTTTGCTTCAGCTAAGAAAGAATTTGCAAATGGAACTTCTTCTGTCTCACCAGAAAGCAGAGTGATCTGTAGGTGACAGGAAACCTGTGGCCACTACAAAGAACGCAGCTCTCGGCAGAGCCAGTCAGTGCCTCACCAACAAACCAGCCCCTCTCAGGAAGCACTGTTCTTTTCTAACCACAGTTGGGTGATTTTGTCATAGAATATGACAAAAGGGTTGTCATATTGGAAGAGAAGGGAAATTTAAGATTGAGTCCAACCATTAACCCAACACCACTACTAAGCCATGTCTCTCAGCTCTACCTTGACCTGTCTTTGAAATGCACAAGTCTAAATGGCCCTAGTCTGCATTTATCCTGGGCCTTGTCAAGGCCCTACTGCTCTTGTTTCGTGAGGGACGTCCCTGTCCTCAATGGCATCTTCCTCCACCTTAGTCTTCCTCTGCGGTGTGTTAAGTACCTGCAAATGTCAAGGCAGGAGAGAAACATGAAGGAATCAGAGAATCATTTAGGTTGCAAAAGACCCTTAAGATCATTGAGTCCAATCGTTAACCCAACACTGCCAAATCCACCATTACACCATCTCTACACGTCTTTTAAATCCCTCCAGGAGTGTGACTACACTCAGGAAAAGGTGACTCACATCACTGTAGTCAACAAGGTGCAACATCCTGGGCACAGACAGCCAAGATGCTGCTGTTCTACTGTAAGGGTCCTACTGTATGGGATCCAAGCAGCTCATTAGCTGGAGCTTTTACCAAAATCATGCATTTCTCTGCATTTTCAACTCACTGCCATATCTGGGTATTTCACCGTAAAATTGACCAACAAGAACAAAATGGATTCTGCGGAGTTTTTGGTCCTCCCTTTGAGGTCGAGCCCATTATCAACAGAGCTGGAGGCTGCAGGACCTGCAGCCCTCTCCCCGCTCCCACAATCGCCCATTACAAGCACAATTTAAAGGTAATGTCAAATTTGGAATTGTTAAGAGCGATTCTATAATGGAAAGGCATCTTCAAAGGGGACAGTTTTTTAGCATTTCTTGAATATTCCCTGTTTGCCCAACATCTTCTGGAAGCCTGGTCCACAGTCAGACTCGGTCACCAAGAAATACTCCCCGGCTCCCACGCCGTGACCTGCCTTTTCTGAGGGCAAGGGATGTGGTAGTTCTTCAAACCTGAATCAGACTAAAATGATAACTTTGTTTTAGTATTTGACAATTAATTTGATTTGGAAAATCTGTCTTAATGCTCTGATGTGGGCTGATCATTTAGACAACAGGTTTCAATGGGTAGGTCTGCTTGGCAGGGCCAACCCCAAAGGCACCATCCCTCCTTATTTGCTTTTTCACTGTAAAACACACAGCTGGGCTTTGGGTGTTGATCTTGGCAGGGAGTGCACACAGGGCACGGCTTCTGCAGAGCTGTGGCCACTGGTGCCAGATGAGAAACTGGCCTTTATTCCCTTTGAAGTCCCAGAGACTGAAAAATGTCCGTGCAGACACTATACTTTTATACTGTTATACTTTCCTGCACTTGCCTCTCTCCTCCCTGTAGGCAACAAAAGAAGGACTAATCTATTTAATCCTTTTTTCCCCCCTTTTTTCCTTTTCCCACATGCCAATGTATATAACTCATACTGGTTGCAGTTTTCATGCTGGAAAAAGTCAGTAAGATCGATCAGGAGCCAGTCAGTGATTGGAATGACTAACACCTGCAAAGACTTCCCAGTCCATCCCAGTCCTTCCCAGCGACAGTTAAAATTCGCCCCAGTGATAATATCACCCTGTGATAACATTTCCTGGAGCTGCTCAGGCCACTCTGCTCTTGGTGCCTGGAAAAATGAGAACCTGGGATTCCACTCGAGTTACTTATTGGTAAATATAGACCTGCACAGGTGATACTCGACACAGGGAGCAGCCACTCTGGTGCACTCACTAGTTCAAGCTTCACGACTCCAAGTTTGTTTATAAAGGGCTGGGCTACCATCAATCAATAATGAGGGTTCTTGTTGTTATGCCAAGGTATGAGCTGATCCCCAGCAGGCAGCGAGAACAGTGTCTCTCCTGCCCATGGCAGAGGTGCCTGAGGACCATCTGCACTTCTCTTTGTTGGTCCTTCACCAGGAACGTGGTCCCTTTTGGTCCCAGAACCAGTTTGCAAGGGGGGGGTGGTTTCACAAATGCACCTCAGTAGTGTTTTGCAACCTCAGTCGGGCACACAAGGACGCCAGGAGCACAAAAAAGCAGCTCGCCCAAGGTAATTTGTTGGCTCAGGGCATTGCCAAAAATAGAACCGGTTACTCCTGCCACTTCAGTTAACCTTCGGGTCACGCTGCTGAAGTTTTTTTTGGTTCACCGACAACGATGTGCCCCTTGTCAGCAGAGCAAGGACTGGCCAACGACCAAGGCAGGACTGGAGTTAAGAGGCTGAGCAGTCTCCTAAGTTTACAGATCTCAGCAGCTTTCCAGATGCCATTTCTGACCTTGCTCTTCAGAATAAATTTGCCATCTGAGTGGAAAGGGAGCCAGGCAGGGGGGGGTTGGAGAGGCTGGAGAGGGGAGCAGAGGTAGCTGGAGCAGGGAGGGGAGTGCGGGGGTGCTGTGAGGGAAGGCTTAAACCAAAAGAGATGGAGAAGAGCTAGGAGTGGTGGGTAACTGGACCTGCAGATGTCTCCTGGGGCTCCCTTGGCTTCTGACTGGGCTGCTGCTCGTTTGCAGCTGCAATATCCTCAGTGCTGTTCTGTACTCTGGACCTGCTGCTGCTCCAGCTGTGGCCCCGAGCTTCTCCAGTGACATATCCCTTAGGTTTGCTCATCAACTAGATGGTGTCAAACATACCTTCCCACCCCTGTGGGAGTTGGGAATAGCTCTGGGCGGTAGGGGAGGGAGAGAAGAATTCACCATAAAAAAAAACAACAACCAACAATGTTTAGGAATTCTTGCTCTGCACCGGCGAAATAGCAGCAATAATTCATTTGATGGATACAACTGTTTTGCTGAGAGGATAAACAAAACTCTGGCTTTTCTGCAACTTTATTGGCTAGAAACAAGAGAGAACAGTTAGACCATCTACCTGACCTCTAAAAATATAAAATAAAAATATAACCTCTAAATAATACCATCAAAATATGCCATTGGACTTCAGTTTAAATAAGCAGGACCCAGGGAAGGCGGGTGATGGTGGAGATGGCATCAGGAGACAGGTTCTGCCCCAGGTTCTGGTGATGGGGTGCCTGTTGCTGTCATGGCCAGAATGGCCCCATGTTCGTGCCGGTGACGCTGCTCACACAGACCCAGCCCATTTCCTTCGCTTGGGCTCATCGGAAACCATCTGCGGTGGGGTTGGTTTTTCGGGGCCGGCCTCCCCCTCTGCTGCAACACCTCCTTTCCCTTCTTCTTGAAGAGTTCCCAAAACTGGACACAGTACTTGAGGTGGGGCCTCACCAGTGCTGAGCGCTACCCCAGTCCTGCTGGTCACACCGGTCCTGATACAGGTCAGGTTGCTGGTGGCCTTCTCGGCCACCTGGGAACTCTGCTGGCTCATGTTCACAGAATCACAGGATGGTATGGGGTTGAAAGGAACCTCTGTAGATCATCTCCTCCAACCCCCCCGCCAGAGCAGGTTCACCCAGAGCAAGTCCCACAGGACCCATTTCCTCTTGTCCTGTCCCTGGGCACCACTGAAGAAAGACTGCCCCCCTCCTCCTGATACCCTCCCTTTAAGTATTTATAAGTGTTGATCAGATCCCTCAGCCTTCCCTTGTAAGAGAGATGCTCCAGGCCCCTCATCATCTTTGTAGCCTCTGCTGTCCCCTCTCCAGTTCCCTATCCTTCAACTGGGAAGCCCAAAACTGGTCCCAGTGCTCCAGCTGGGACCTCCCCAGGGCAGAGCAGAGGGGCAGGATGCCCTCCCTCCACCTCCTGGTCCCACTCTTCCTGATGCCCCCCAGGATGCCATTGGCCATCTTGGCCACAAGGGCCCATTGCTGGCTCCTGGCCATCCTGTTGTCCACCAGGACCCCCAGATCCTTCTCCTCAGAAGTGCCCACCCATTTTATGCCAGGCAGCTCCAGACACTCTTCCCCCAGCCCGTGGCGTTCATGGGGTTGGTGTCACCCAAGTGCAGGACCCGGCACTTGCCCTTGAACCTCCCGGAATTGTCCCCTCGCCCATTACCAGGGAGAGGAGACGGAGGGGCGGGGGGGGGCTGTGAGGCGACTCACGCCTCTCCCACCGCTGCGCGGGCTCAGCCCGTCCTATTCTCAGCCCGGGGGAACGCGGGGCGGTGCCGGTTGCCGGTTCCCGGCGCTCGGTTCTCGGTTCCCGGCGCTGGGCATCTCCCGCCATCCCCCAGCGCGGCGCCGCGAGCGGGGCGGGGCGGGGCAATGACCGCGGGTAACCCCTGCCGCACGCGGGGGGCGAGGAGGAAGGGGAGGGAGGAGAGTGGGCGGGGCCTCACGCCTTCCGACCGCCGCCTCCACCAATGACGTGACCGCGCGCGTCTTTCGAGCGACAGAGGGCGGAGAGGTAGGCGGGGGTAGAGGCGATGGTCCCGCCCCTCATGTCGCGAGCGCTCTAAAGGCGGGTCTCCGCGTGGCGGCAGAGCCGCTCTCGCGCCGCCTGGGGAGGGGGGTGTTTCCGCGCGCTCCCGCCGGCTCCCTTGAGGTAACGGCGCGTGCGCGCGGGGCGGTTCTAGCGCGACCGGCACCCGCGAGTGGGGGGGGGGCTGGGCTTCGTCATCCCCTCGTGGCGCGGGAAAAGCAGCGCGGGAAACCCGGGCAGGGGGTGTGTGTGGGGGGGGGGGGTCTCGGTGGGAGGCACCGGCCCGGCCTTGCCCCGGCCTGCGGGCCCTCGCGTGTGGGGACTGGGGGGGGGCCTGAGCCCCTCTCTCCGGGAGGGGTGAGGCTTTTTCCCACTCTTTCCCTGCAAAATGAACCTTTCCGGCGAGTTCTGAGCTAAGCTGCTCTTTAGGCGCCTTTCCCCGGGCGAGAGAGAGCCCCAAAACTTGAAAGGTTTTGGTTAAATTAGTCACCCCAGCACCAGCCCCCTCTCCTTCCGCCCCCCCCCCCCCCCCCCCCGGTGCGTTTGGGGCCTGTCAGGGTGCAGCGCTGAGGGGGGGCTGTGAGGGGAGGGCCTGGATCCCGAGCCCCCCGTGGGGTGACGGTGGGATGGGTGACGGTGGGAGATCCAGGGCTGGGGTGTCTTTGGGAGCTTGTGCCCCCCATGGACACCCCCTGCCCGAGACGGGGGGGTGTCCCACCTAGTGGTGCTCCCCAGCCACCTGAAAGGGAATTAGAGCCGAGGTCTGGGGTGAGTCACGCTGCTTGCGTAATTCACCCAAAATATCCTGCTCTCCCGAAGAAGAGAATTTGGAAGGGTGAGTTTAGGACTTTACTCACCCCGGGCTCAGCGCCATAATGGACCCCGACATCTGGGACAAGGCGTGCTCCGGCTTCTCTGCACAGGGGCACCCTCTGAGGGGGTTGGGGGGTCATTTTTCCTCCTGTTCTTCCCGCTCCGGTGTCGGGAAGGCACCAGGTGGTTTCCCAGATGCCCGAGAGGAAACCTGTGTGTCATGCTGAGGAAGTTTTTTTTTTTGTGGCTGCCCCTTTTAAAAATGGAATTTCTCTAAAAGAGGAAGAGCAAGTTCCTTGGCTTCTGTTTCATCCACCCCTCGTAAATCTTTAAGGAAAACAAAAAGGAACAAAAAGGCCAAGTTTCAGTTTTGGTGGAAAGGCAGGGAGATAATGGAGATCTGCTAAGGATGATCTGTGGTGTCTTTACCAGTTAAAAGGAGGAAAAAAAAAAAAACCAAACAAGCCAAGTCAGCAACAGGAAGCGAACTGGGCTGTACTGGGAAGGCTGGTAAACTCCTGCAGTAATTTGAATTTGAGCTGGTGTTTTTGGGGCTCTGGTGTGTGTTTTGGAGTAAAGGCACGTTCGGAGCCTGTTACAAAGGAACCTTCGCTCCTGTTGTCTTGAGACTCCTGGTCTGTGTTGTCTTGTGAACCTCTGTGGTGGTTGCTATGAAATCCTGCCCCGATCTGTTCTCGGAGCAGAAAATGCTTTGTATTCAAATGGCTTGGGTTGCCACATGAGCTTTATTAAAAGGGAGTTTTTCCTTCAGCAAGCTCTTTGGTTGGGTGTTCCTCATCACCTGTGGCGTGTTAACTCCTTCAGAAACAGTGTGTGGTGGAGGAGGATCACTCATGATCCTGCTCGGGACCCCCCGGGGAGTTCCTGCCAGTGTTGAGCGGACTCTGGTGATGTGTGGGGGTTTTCCAGGGGCTTGTGGAGCAGAGCTGTGGGCACCAGAGCCTGAGGGGGCTGGCTGCAGTGCCACAGAGCTACACAGAGTGTGTATCTGTATCCTCATGTCTTTGTTTCCGTCCTAAATTGTTGTTTAGGTGTTCAACCGGGAGAAGTGAAGGCTCCAGGGAGACCTTAGAGCCCCTTCCAGTCCTTCAAGGGGCTCCAGGAAAGCTGGGGAGGGACAGGATGAGGAGGAAGGGTTTGATGCCACAATAGGGGAGATGGAGCTGAGCTGTGGGGAAGAACTTGTTTGGGGTGAGGGTGGTGAGAGCCTGGCCCAGGTTGGGCAGAGAAGCTGTGGCTGCCCCATCCCTGGAGGGGTTCAAGGGCAGGTTGGAGGGGGCTTGGAGCAAGGTGGTGTGGTGGGAGG
>BJBW01018132.1:14305-29724 GCA_004320125.1 Scolopax mira | reverse complement strand
AGTTCTCTGTCCCTCTTGAACTGGGGAGCCCAGAACTGACTGACACTTTTGGACCTGTATCCTTCTGGAAATGAGTTTATCAGCTGGGCCGGACTCTGAGAGGCAGGAGTTGGAGGCTTTCCTGGGAGAGCCAGGGGCACCTGTCCTCTTCCCAGGGCAGTTGGTCCTGGGGGCAGGCCATGGAACATGGCCACTTAGCTGGTTAACAGTGGCCAGGCTTTCCCAACCTCTTCTTTACTTCCCCCCACCAAGTAAAACCCAAGGTTAGCTCATGCACCGTTATTAATATTTCACTAGTACTCCCCATCACAGCAAATGGATGGTTCTGTTCAATAATTCATGGTTGGGTGTAGCCTATTAAATTTGTAGTGGGGTGTACACTTTCATGTTATTTATTTATCTTTGCTTTCATTTTACAGGTTGGGTTTTTTTCCCCTGCTATTTCATTTTTCACTTGCTTTAATGCCTCTCCTTCAAAGTTCAGACTGCTTGCACAAAATTAATCTTGCTCTTTATACCTTTTAAGTAAAGCTAAGCTCTTACCGCAAGGGCCTGGGACTGGGCCATAAGGAAAATGTTCAGACACATTCAGTCATTTTAGTGCAGGAGCTTTTGAAGCAAATGGCAACTGTGGGACTCTGGTACCCAGAATCTGACAGCCTTAAGTTCATCCACAGCCCCAGAGGTATCTGCTTTTTGCTTTGCAGGGATATCAGACTCCTTCTGCTGAGGGAACAACCAGCTCCCTCATTGATCATTGCCTCGTCTCCTCCTCTGCCAGCGGGGACTGTTCTCTCCAAGGCCCTTGAACATATGTTTTGAGGAGGGTAAATCTTTCTATGCTGATCATTGGTTGTACTTCCTGCTTAGGAGCGATCTTTTTCTTTGCTTTGTGGAAACTGTCTACTCGTAGACTATTTGATCTTTGTGGCTCATCTTGATTCTTAAATAAGAGCCTGTCAGTGAAACCAAAATAAAGATTTCCTCAGAAGACTCAAAGACAGATTTGCAAAGTTAAAGGGTTTAGAAACTGAAAGCTGCACAAGCACGTGAGATCACACACCGGTCTCCCAGCCGAGGTTTAACAGGACATTATCCTCCTCGGTGTTCCTGTGCCTGCCTCCAGGGAAAAGGGTAAGGTATGGAGAACCACTGCTTCTCAGAATGACACCACCAAACCTGTGCTTTTCAGTATGAGAGAACTTTTGTCATGCCTCTGTCTCCAGACGAGCCACTATACAACCCTGGATGTCCATCCCTGCCCAAAGGTCAATGTCTTTTTCCAGATTTGCACTGGGAGTTCCCAGCTCTGCTGCGTGGCAGAGGTTTCCCTTCATGTACTTAACACCCGTGTAGGCATGAACCATCACACTCCACACTACCTTCTGCTTCCCTCTCTGGCTCCACACAGCAGCTCTGCAGGGAATGCTGATACAAGAGGTCCATGGAGGTTGGTGGGTCCTGGATGGAGGGTGGTGGTTGCATGGGGGTCTCAGATCCCATGTCTAAGGGAGGGAGAGCATGGTGAGAAGAGTCCAGCTGAAGGTGAAGCCCTGCAGGGGTGGGCCTGCCCCAGTCCTTCCTGCATGAACAGATTGAGACATGGAGTGAGACGCTCTTGTAGCAACAACAGATATTTCATAGTTTGATGATTCCACCCCCTGGTATCCATGTTGTGATGGGTTCAATGGGATCACCCACCATTGCTTTGCATTCTCAAGGCTTTTTCTGGCAGATGTAATGGGGGAAGAATATAGCATAAAAAGTATTATTTTCACATGCATTCTGCAAATCCCCAAGTCTTTATTATTATTCTCTCTCCTGCAGAGATCACACGTGGCATTTCAGGGTGCATTGCTAACACAGACCGTCCCAGCAGTGGGTCAGATTACCTCCCCCCACCTGAGCACATGCCATCCGAGTAATGACTCCTGCTTCACAAGGACTCATTTACCTTTCAACAGCATTTAGGTTCCCAGGGTCCATTTTCAGAAATGAGGCAGGCATTTCAGTGCCTAAACCACTAGTGGCTGCGGGAAGTGTCCCTGACTTTAATAGGAACAAGAACAGGGTCACACGGAATAAAGGCGCGATTCAGATCACATCAAACTGAAGTGGGAATTAGATCAGGTCCTCTGCACTTGTATAAGAGCAAGATATTATTTGTTTAAATGAGATCACTTTTAAATAATTTCCATTAATTTTGATTTGTCCTAGTTTTTCACGGACCAGGAGATTCCCTTCAAAGGGTTCATTTAAAATTGTGCTGCCATTAAAAAAAGGTACTTTGCAAGGTTTGCAGGAAGGTTCCCCATCAGCTTGGAAGATCTGTACTGCTGTCCCTGCTCCATTCCCCCACCACACTCTTCCTATCTTGTGTATGTTCTTGGATGGAGGACATGTCCACAACCCATGACTGTATCAGCGGTGGCAAGGAAGGTGTTGCATTATACAAATGTGACTTTGCAAAATAATAGATTTTAGAGAAACTCTTTGCCCAAAGCAGAAGCAGCCTGCAGGAAGGCAAAGATCTTGGGAGATGACAGTGGGCATTACAAACACAAGAGCCAAGAGGTGGTTATACCCCAAAAGGCCACTGTGGGAATACTGTTTCCCACTTCCCACAGAGAGCTATAGCAGACCCCAGCTCCCTCCTCAGCTGGGGATCCCTGCAACCCCCCTCTGAGCTGCCAGAACGCAATGCTGCCAAGTAAGAAGAAGCTGCTGTACCTCTTCTTAGGCAGATGCCCCAGTTCCTCCGAACATCATTCCCATTCATTGATGGAAATGGGATCAATGGTTCCTGCAGGCTTTTTGGGTTGCTGCTTACCTTGCTAAGAAATATCCAAGCTTGATGACAGGAAGAAAATGGGCAGTCACTGCCCTTCCTAAGGCTTTCCGAGGCTCTCCAAGGCTCCAGGGGGTGAAGGGGAGGGAGGTGAGAACCCTTTGGCAGGTGAGGAGGAGGGAGTGGACCTGTGCTGCCACTCAGAACTGTGGGGCTGAGGCAAAGGCAGAGGAGAGTAGAAGCAGAGGAGAGCCGAGGCTGTGGGAGAGGAGGGGAAAAGCTGAGGAAGGGTTTGAAGCCTGTGGTGACACGGTCTGGCAGACCTGCAGCGAAGCGTGGCTGCGTGGCACAGGCAGCAGGATGAGAGTGTCAGCGATGCAAAAGGTGCGTAGAAAGAAAGCTCCTTCAGACACAGGGGCGATAAAGGGCAAAGATAAAGGGCGATAAAGGGCCACAAAAATGATTAGGGGGTTGGAGCACCTCTGCTATGAGGACAGGCTGAGGGAGCTGGGGTTGTTCAGCCTGGAGAAGAGGAGGCTCCAGGGAGACATAATAGCAGCCTTCCAGTACCTGAGGGGGGCCTACAGGAAAGCTGGAGACAGTCTGTTCACAAAGGCCAGCAATGACAGAACAAGGACTAATGGGTTTAAACTGGAGAAGAGCAGGTTTAGATTAGATCTTAGGAACAAGTTCTTTACTCTGAGGGTGGTGGAGCACTGGAACAGGTTGCCCAGGGAGGTGGTTGAGGCCCCTTCCCTGGAGACATTCAAGGTGAGGCTCGACAAGGCCCTGGGCAACCTGGTCTAGTTGGAGGTGTCCCTGTGACTGCAGGGGGGTCGGACTAGATGACCTTTGAAGGTCCCTTCCAGCCCAGATGATTCTGTGATTCTATGATTTTGAAGTGTTTTGGCAACAGAGGGCAAAGGATGGTTTCTGGCCTGTTCAGCTGTGGCTCAGGGGCATGGTCTGTTTATAGTTAGTTATAGGCCTCCCTCTGTGAGTGATTAGACACAGTGCGTGTTAATTTATGGTACCTAGTTTACAGACAGTAATCTTAGCTGTTTCCTAAAGCCTTTGCCTGTAACTGGAGGAACACCAGTCTCTAACTCTTCTGCCTTTTGGGTAAATCTCAAAGTAGCTGTGTTTGGATTTTGGCCCTAGGACTGGAGCTGTAGTTCAAGCATATTATTTTTCTAATGTGGGACAATAATGGACATTTAACTCAATATCCCAATATATCCTATCATCATAACACCAGCTAGCCTGCTGCTAACTGTAAGCATACTTTATTGTAAAATACAATCTATTTATATTGAAAAATTACAATTCAACACACTTCTAGGAAATCAATACTGTAATCATTGCCTGCATCATCCTGCCCCGTGTAAGAAATTACATGAGAGAGATCATTGTCATGTAATCATACATTGTCAGCAATACCACAAACGAACATCACACAGGTACAAGTTAACCAGATGCAGGTTACAGGTACACCTATCGCACCATATCAGTTAAATGTATTTCAGTGCTGCCCAACAGAACTGTTATTTGTGTGGTGCTTCAAGGATGCACAGTGCAGAATTTAAATAGTGTGTTATCATGACAGCTTCAGCAGGGGTTATGTGTAAAGACTACTTAAGTTTAGTAACGTCTGGCGAGACAGCTTTGTTAGGTATACACAGCGACATTCCAGTAGGTCAAGAAATAAGGCAGAAAAGGGAATGGGATTCATGGTTCACATGGCAAATAGACAAAAATCTTTTGTTTATACTTGCCTTATAAATCCATCATATTTTAAATCTCATCTCTGCTGTCCTTGTATTTCTAAGCCTGTTGGCTCATTGTTTTAGACTTGTGCCTATTGGTATGTACTGGTATGAATCAGTGCTGTGTTCTGATGACACAGTATTGAGCTTGTTCTAAGTGAGATGAATATAACATACCATACTCTTAGGGTGGAAAATCTGAGTCCCTCACCTTCTGCAAAAGCTGTAATAACTCAAGAGAGGGTGTTAAGAGTGCTTAGCAAATATCTCTGATAAGGAAACATCCACCCCTAGTTTTCCTGTGCAAATAAGATGGTAGATTTAAGGCATGCATCCATTTGGTACCCTCTTCCCTATTTCAGAAAGGTTTTGCAGCATTAAGGGAGGTCTTGTGGAGAGCAATAGAAATAATTAAGGGTTTGAAAAAAGGTCTGTAAGAAAAAATTTGGGGCAAATCATCAGGCTGGTGCTAAATATGCTAGGAAACAAAGAAGAGGCACCATGGCACAGTGCATCAAATAACGGGATACAATGGGGAAGTATTTTTCTAATAGAAGGAAGTAATTAAAAATACCCGGAATATATTTCAGTATAATTCTGAATACAGCAACTTCATGTTGCTTCAAAGATGGATCTTAACTGTGGGGGTTTGTTCATGAGAAAGTTTTCCTGAGACTCTCTACATTAGCATGTAGCTGGTCTGATGAATCATGTATGACACCTTTTTCATTAAAGCCATTAAGTTTGCTTTTTATTTCAGCTGCCTGTTTTCAGAGGTAAAAAACTAGAAGTTTTAAAAAAGAAGTTGTTAAAAAAGCTGAAGGATGATTCTTCAACTTGTGGAAAGCAGTGGGAATTTTTCTATTAAAGCAGGACATTTCTTGAAATCCCCATGGGGTTGATGAATCACTTTTATTCAGTTCTGTTAAGGTTTCTACAACACTGTGTCACCAGGGTTAATGTCACCAGGTTAATATTTGCATCCATCAAGCACTTTTACACCTGACCCTCAAGTGTAGCTGGGAAGCACGTCCTTGAAATTGGTGTCAGTTGTGAGGCGACGTGAGGAGCACTGTATCCTGTTTGAGGCTCTCCTGTACAGGAAAGGCTTTGCCAAACTGTAGAGAGCCACCAGGATGGTCATGGTCTGGAGCGCGCAAGGTCTGAGAAGAGGTGCAGAGGGCTGGAGAGGAGAGGGCTGAGAGGAGGGATCTTCTTGGTGTCTACACCTACCTAATGGGAGCTTACAGAGAAGGTGGAGCCAGCCTTTTGTCAGAGGTGTGCACTGAGAACAAAAAGATCAGAAGTTGCATCAAGGCAAATTCCAACCGCACACAAGGGAAAGAAGTTTTCTCAGTGAGGACAGTCAGACATTGGCAGAAGTTGACCAGAGGTGCTGAGGAGTCTCCATCCCCAGATACACCACCCCGAGTGCTGCAGCCAGCCCTTTGTTGAGCGTGGGGTAGGACTGCAGATCTTGTTCTGCGAGTCTAAAATGTGACTGCTTTTAATTGCCAAAGAGAGAAGGTGTTCTGTGTGTGCGTGCGCGCATGTGCTTAGTGAGAGAGAACGGAACCCAAGAGGGGTAAAGCTGAGAGGAAGTGGTACACGCCAGTGGCCCTATTGTAGGAGTAACGAGATGAAGAGGGAGACCAGAGAAGGGTACATTTCCTTATAAAGACAAAATCTATTTCACTATGACGTTTTGTCACCAGTCACTTCCCTCTCTGGCCTCAGTCTTGGGCTTGCAGTCTTGGGCTTGCAGTCTTGGGCTTGACTAGTTGCTCTGCAGAAAAGGAAGATTCTCCTGGTCACGCAGCAGCCTGTTTCGACATACTACTTCGCCTTTTCCCAACTTACAAAAAGCTTTAAATATTTTTTTTTTTTTTTAAAAAAAGAAGTTCTTCCCTTTCCTTTGGATTTACAGCTGTCAAGCAGTTGCTTTGGCAGTTTAGACCCGCCGCTTGAGCCTGGGAGGTAAGATCACAGCACCTGCTTTTTTTTTTTAGCCAGCCTCCCTCGTGGCACGTACGAGCAGTTTAACTGCACAGGAAATTGTGGTCACCATGAAAAAGCAGTGCAGGTTCTGCATTAGCATGAAGCCTTTTCCAATTGTCTTGTGTGTGGCATTTCTACCGCCGTTCGGAAAATAGTTTGATGGATTTAATTGGGCAGAGTGGCCTTTGACTGAGTAGAGTGGTAGTCTGTGAATTTGCATTTGCTGCCATTTCATTAATTTGGCAGAGTGTGATAAAGTTAAGAAGCCGTTATTTAGATTGCAGAGTGAATCCCTGTAAGAGGGTAATTCTAATTCCAGTGATGAAAAACAAGGATTCATAAAGCTAATGTACTTTGGCCTGTACTGTTTGCACTGTGCTGCCTGTTAGGACATTCATACCAGGCTTTTATAAATATAATTTTACTCTCCAGAGAATAAATCAAACTAATTCATGATGGAGCTTGATTGTATAGGGACTTCTGCTTTAAAAATGGTGATATGGAGTAGTCCTAACATTATATTTGCCTTTTAAGATATTGACTGCTGAAGCTGGGTCAGACTTGTCCCTTGTCTTTTTTAGGATTTCATCTCAGGCCCTAGATGAATTGTGACTTGCAAAGGTCTATAGACATTTTAGGTGGTAGTTTTGTGAACAGGAGACTTTGGGCTTAGATTTTTGCTCTGTAAGAGCAGTAGGCTTGTTGGTTTTATCAGTGATTTCCCCAGCATGTGCGTTTGGTTTGAACACTGTCTGTACAACTGAACCTTAAGCCTGTGAGTAACTTTTCCAGCAAATGGGACCATTGTTGGGTCTTTGTTAGTGTAGCCAAAGACACAGACATCATGGACTGGCTGACCCTTCACTGCTGCAGCTATCAAGTGAAGAGGATCTCTAGCAAATGGCAGGTGAGATTGTGCTATTAGACATGCAGATGGGTGCTCAGCAGATGGCTGGCTGATTATCTTGAAAGAAGTAGAACATGCCCTGAAACTTCTCATGTAGAGAAACTCCAGTATGTATCATCACCTTCCTCCCCTCTTGCACATCATGCAGGGGCAGTTTGCCCTCCTGAGGTGGGGCCAGGGAGCCTGCAGGGGGTCAGGGATGGGGCTGGGCAAACTCTACTGAGTGGATGGAAGATGTGAAAACCCCATCTGTGGTGGGAAACTCCATGGAGGAGGGATGCTAGAGCCTGCAGGGATGGGGAAGTACCTGCCTGCTGGCTGGTAACAAGAGTGGGGATTTCTGCTTCAGTCCTGACCATGAGGTCCAGATTCACCCATCTCAGAAGCTGAAGACAGTGCTTAAACAATAGGTCAAAAAAGAAAAAGAGTTATGTTACTGATTTTGAATCTGCTCCCTCAATTGGAATCAAGTGAGGGTTTGGATTGAGTACTGTTATAGTTTAAAATGTTTGAAGTCCTATACAAAACTTATTATATTTAAACAAGTGTAGCAGTCTAGTCTACCATGCACTCCATCATGCTATATTATGCTATCAGGTGTTGGTTTTTTTTAAAATCCTGTTTCCTTCTGATTTAAGTCATAAGCAGCTTAAAATGCAGCTGTGTAGCATTGAGCACAGCTATCTTGATAGAAACTGTACAGTAGAAGTCATCACTGTATGTTTTTTCTAAAGTATGGAAGAAATTTAGAAGAAGGTTGAGTAAAGGAGAAGGAAGGAGTTGGGAGAGATCAGGAGAGTACAGAGCATTCAGAAAGGTAGCTGATTTTCATATGCTTAGCCCTTTCATGCAAAATAGCAGACTCCAGTGAAATGCTGATACAAATCGTAGAATATTTATCAAAATGAAAAATATTTATGAAAAAAAATCTGACACAGCTTTTAGGATACCGAAACCAGCTGTGCTGCAAGATGGAGCGGGGGGCTCTGCATTGGTCACTCTGTGCATCTCTGCAGCTGTCAAACGGAAAAATTGTAGGGTGGGGAATAAATCACCACCCCTGGGGTGAGACAAGTGGGGTGTCCCAGGCATGGAGGCAGTGCCCACGGGGAGGGATACCTGGCAGTGGGGGTTCAGGGACCCCACCGTAAGGCCAAATTATTCTTCACAAGAAAAGGGCACAAGAGGAGTGTGCCTCTCACTTCCCCATTACATACTTAGCTCCCAGCATGGCAACCCTGCAGGAGGGGGTCCCAAGCAGCAGGACAGCCTATAAAGAAGGCTGTGTTGAGATGTGCTCTCTGGTTTGGTGGGTGGAAGGGCCTGATTACTCAGGGGCTTGGTAAGCCCCCGTGAATCCCTGCTGAGCTCAGTGAGGAGTCTTGCAAAACTGAGGACAGAACACAGCTACCAGCATGGGAGTAACAGCAACATATTAATAAATCCAGGTGGAATCAGTCAAATACAAATAGACATTTGTATCTAAAAATAATATATCCACCACGTTTTTACAGCTGGAACATGTTTTTAATATTTTCCATGCAAAGAGGAAGTCTTTTCCTGCTAACAAGCTGGAAACACAGGCCATGTTCTCCTTTTCTTGTATCAGATACTGGGCTTCCACAGGACATTTGGGACTGAGTCAGTACTTTGTGACCTGACCTTCTACCCTTGGGCTTCATCATGAAGACCACTTCACATGAATAGGAAGACAGGCATTTATCTGTATGTCCAGGGTTTTGTATCCCATCTGCTACCTGGGTCATGATGGGGCAGACGTTGGGTAATTACCTGTACCCGTATCCAAAGCAGCCCCTGTAGAATCACAGAATAATATGGGTTTGGAAGGGACCTCTGGAGATCATCTAGACCAACCTCCCTGCCAAAACAAGTCTGCCTAGAGCAGGTTGCACAGGAATGTGTCCAGGCAGGTTCTGAATGTCTCCAGAGATAGAGACTCCACCACCTCTCTGGGCAGCCCATTCCAGTGCTCTGCCACCCTCACAGGTAAGAAGTTCCTCCTCATGTTTAGATGGAACTTCCTATACTCAAGTTTGTGCCTGTTACCTCTTGTCCTGTCACTGGGCGCCACTGGAAAATGACTGACTCCATCCTCTTGATATCCAGCCTTTAAGTATTGATAGACATCAGTCAGTTCCCCCCTCAGTCTTCTCCAGACTAAAAAGACCCAAGTCCCTCAGCATTTCCTCATAAGAGAGATGTTCTAGGCCCCTAATCATCTTTGTAGTCCTCTGCTGTACCCTGTAGATCCTCTTGTCTTCCCCTACACTGGTTAGCAAAGGTAGAACTGGGTGGGGCAGGGCTTTCCTTGCCCAATAAGGCATCTGCTGAATCACTGAAGATGTTTGTCAGTTTTTCTTGGTTTGAAAACCAGCTTTGATCCCCACCCCCCACCCCCCAAAAAAGTAAAAAAAGAGCATTTGAGAATCAAAACATTCCTTTTTCTATGGGAAAATTGAAACCTAGGCAACTTGTCTTGGTAAAGGGATAGAAAACATAAGTGATCCAACAGAAATGTAATGTACTGAGTCCATTTTTTCTTTTTAAAAAAAAATTCTATAGACTTTGAAAAATAATGTGCACATATATACTATCTCCCTGGTAGGATGCATTTGTCATGCAAAAGACATATAAGGAGAGTGTTTATGGGTTCACAGCTCTGCTTCTTCAATGTCTTAATTTCCTTGAGGGATTAGCACTCCCTGCCATGGAGCGGTGTATTGGAAAGAGGTCTCCATTCCTCTGCAAGCTTTGTGGATTTTCCCTTCCTAAGCCCTGTTGACTCATATTTGATTTAGGACTCGGGCATTGCGTTGACAAATATGGTCCTTTATAAAACGGAACATTAAGAAAATAACTCATGTGTATCACCACGTTGCTTTCTGAGCAGCAATAAATGTCTTTTCTCTGTGTTTCTTCAAATTGTATACAAAATAAAATATGTGAAGTGCAACAGCTTAATAATTCCCGTGCCTGCATGCAGAGTGAGATTTTGCTATCATCGGAGGCATCTTTGAGGCAAAGAGTGTCATTTATTGTGTGCTAAACTGTGAATCTTTACCACGTACCAGGGAGAAACTATTTGCCATACCTTCAGAAAGACTCCTCTCTGTATTTCATATGCTGATTTAAACAGCAAGATCCCACTCAGAGGGAAGGTACTGTAATATCCAAGTTCAGATTGCTAATAGAGCCACGTATGTTTCTGTCTACCTTAGGATTTAAAATTTAACTCAGCATCTCTGAGGAAATTAGAGAAAGCTCTTATCCATGTGTTTATCTATACCTATTTAAACAGGGAAATAGTCATACGACTAAGTGCACGGCTTGAAAAATGAACTTTTCTTAATGAACCTCTTTGCTTGTTCAAAGACACCGCAATTCTTTGTGCTTCTTCAGCGATTTTCAAAATTGCTGGGCAAGAAATGCATCTGACCAACTCGTGGTATTTGCTGATGCTGTCAGTCATGATGGCTAGCTAAATAACTCACCAACGACGAAGAGACACATGGATTCGAGCTTTTGTCTTGCATCATTAGCAAGAAAAAACCTGTCATCTAAAAATGTCCATATAATCTGCCTGGAAGCTGGGGCACCAAACAAGAATAAGAGACATGGATGGGATTCTTTTTTTGTCTAAGGTGGCTGGATACCCTAAAGCCATCGTCGCAAATTGTCACTGCTCCAAACTGGCAGTAAGGGTGGGGAAATATTCCATTAATGCTACTATCCTGCTTTGCTTTGGGTGCTCTATGGAACCCCCCTGATATTTATTTTGATCAGAACAGACAAAAGATCAATATGAGAGAGAAACAGGATTCATAGCAAGTATGCTGAAAATATGAAGTTTAGTTGGGAGATAAATTGTTCTGGATTATGCAAAAGGGCATGTTTGGCTGAGTGCCAATAAGATGGCTTTTCCTGCTGCATTTTAGTTGAAGTTTTTTTTTGCTGATGAGCACAAGATGAAACTTTAAAATTGAGGAACTTCTAGGCCACACTGTTGTGGTTATAGCATTGATTCTTCTTTCAACATGAGATCCACTGAATAATTTCTCTTTTTCTCACCCCTTAGCAAGAAAGAAAATGGTAAAAACTTGTCTCCAGTAGGAAAATATTTATCAGGGCCCAGCTCATAAATGGTACCTTTTCTTGTGTCCTCCTCATCCCTTCTATACTGTAGAAAATCAGTTGACTGAGGCCCATAATTTCAACAGAAATGCATATGGGTATATGGACTTCTGTGTGGGACCTTGTGAGAGAAAGATAGACAGAAATATTTCTGTGGAGGAATATCCTATTAGGGATATTCCGATGAGTGACCATAAATGAGGAGGGCTCCAAAGGTGCAACAAATACAGGACAAAGATTGAATATGCTCAAGATACTCACATTTCTTGTATATTTTTCTGGCCTGCAAGACACTTCTGATTTATCACAAGAGTTTCTGCACAATTCTGAGCCCACTTCTCTCATTGCTGCCTCCACCATTGTCCAGGGTGGACTGTGCAGTGAAGATTGCTGGTGGCGCCTCTTTGATACCAGCTAGGAAGGAAAAGCTAGAAAAGAGTGCAGAAAAGAGTTGGAGAAGGGTTCCCCAGCCCGTATGGAAATTTGGAAATTTGGAAACTGAATTTGTGGATGAGACAAGAAAGAGAAAAGAGATTGTATCTGTGAGCTCTGACAAAGTTTTGTGTGCAGAAGGGCACATGGTCTTACACTGCCCCGTGCAACCCTGATAGCTATGTTTTGCAACAGAGAGTGCCTCTTATTTCATCACTTTCAGAAAAAAAAAAAAAAGTTTGAAAACAAGAAATTAGAAGAAACAGGGAAATTTATGGAACAAACATCCAGTCCTTTATTTGGTCACTCCCCAACAGCTAGAGGGGTTATCATATTATCGGCAAAGGACTAGTGCATTAACAAAACACAGCTCTGGTGGTAGAAAGTGAGTTAATATTAATAATTTATTCAACTTTCTCAGCATCAAGTTCATAGTTAAGTCATTCCCAAAAACTTAAATATGTGCTTGTGAAATGTTGTGTTGCCCCATAAATGTTGCTTTTTTGCTTTGGGGAAAAGTACAACTTTATGTCTAGCTGCAAAGTGTGGTTTCACATCTTCGAGCTTTTCATTGCCTTGCTTGCAGTAAAGTTTAAACACCAGGGAAGTGGAGAAAAATATGAAACAAGGTAACCATTTAATACAAGTCTTGGAAATCTTCAGATTTTAATGGCTTTGCCATTTATTATTTATACTGCATGGTGGATGCACTCTTTGCCAAGTAATACATAACCAGGCAGCTTCTCAGACTTTGGCTTCAAAATCAAAAAGAGATGAAAGAACATCAATTTTGCCATGTTTCAATTTAGCAATAACGTTCAGGTTTGAGATTATTTTAGTTCTTCCTTTATATTCCTGACTGAAAACAGTTTGTTATTAGATCTCTTAAAACATCAGTGTGATAGTAAGTTCTTCTGAGGATAAGGTCAAATAAAAGGAGGCTTTACAGCATGGCTGTAATGTATTGGTTTGGAAATGATGGCAGGAAAGGGAGTGCTTTGTAGAGGCACTTTTGATATCCGTTTGTTACGATTCTCAGCAGCTTAGGTGATACCATTTTCCATTTTTTTACATTAACCTGTATATCATTGGCCTTCTGGGGAGGAAGAAATGTATTTGCACAACTTCATTTTTGCTTTTGCAATATCGGATTTATGCTGTTTGGCAAACAAGAACGAAGTGTCACTTCCCGGCAATGTGTAATCCGGATGTCCTGGTATCATCTGAAGCTTGATCTGTCTCAAGGAGAGTTTTCCTTCAGAATTTTTATTACCTTCCATTTCTTTCTTGTTGACAATTCCACGCTTTGCTCTGACCTGTGGAGCTGTCTTCCCTTCCTCAGCATCCTGCCTCCACATCTGAGCATGGGTTGACTTTCATCTTGTTCTCTCTGAGGAACTTAAATTCTTTCACTGATCTTCGATCATGCCAAGTTCAAGAGCCTTCCTCCCAGCTGCTGCTGACCTTCAAAATCTCGTTTGTACTGATGATAGCTAAGCTGTTTGCATTAGTTCCTTCTCAAACTCCCCTCCCTCCTGCCGTGCCTCCCCCCTGCCCAGCATTTCTCTTCTTGCTGTACATCTCTGTGCTCAAAGCAGTCGCCTGCTTCACACCAGATGATTTTCCCTTTGCTCCTCCCTCAGCTCCTCAACAGCTATTCCCTTCTTGAAGCTCTTTCAACTTGTTCATATTGCCCATCATCTCCACGTATACTCCTTTCCTGTTATAGCACCCTCTGCCTTTTTTTCTCTGCATCTGTCTTGTCATACTGATTTTGCAAATGGCATGGTGCAGAGCTGTGCACATGCTTACAATGGCATGTGGATTGTCAATAAATGGAGTATTCACCCAGGGTTGCCGGATGCCCTCTTGATGGGATGCCCAAGGTGTTTTCAGTTTGCATTGAGGATGGTGAAGTACTGGAAGTGTTTGACCCCTAGAAGTAAATGACTCTGCTCTTAGCTGATAAAATCAGAAGGAAAAAGTTGAGCCTGACCTCCCTCACCATTTTTCAGAAGCATTTTACCTTTCTGTGTGCCTAAATATAGTCATTTACTATCTAAGCAAAATTAGCAGTTTATATACTGGAAAGTAACTTTTTGAAGGTGAATTTTCTCCTTTTTGTTGTGTGTTGCTAAAGCTTTGGACTTTTACTCTCTTGATTTCCCTGTGCTTTGTTTTTACAACTTGAACAATTTAAAAAATGTCAGCGATTTTTAATTGGGAATAACTCTGAAACCTTAAATCTAAAAATTCTGGGTTTGATTAAGTATAAATTTGAAGGGGTTTCACACACTTCACAGAGATCTTCTGGCTGCAGGTGAGCCCGGAAGACCCACAGTGAAGACTTTCAACTCTTTCCCTGCCATTATTGTAGTTCTTTGCCAAAGCTGGGACTAGAGGTGACCCTGAAACCATGTAGAGGTGGAGGCCAGAAAGGGATTTTCTTGCTGGTATGGATTTTACATGGCAGATGTACTGTGGTGGGCACCAGTGTCAAACCCTCACAGAGATGATGGGTTATGTTGCACTTGATGTCCCAAAAGAGCTTTGCAGATGGCAGCATAGTACTGTCTGACAGAGGATACTGACTGCATCGAGAGCAGGTTTTTAGTCAGCAATACTAGGTGATGTTAGATGCTGTAGCTGGTAGGTTGAAATCAAGATAGATAAACTAAGGGGATGAAAATGCAGAAGAAACTCAGTCATGTGCTGGAGCGGGCAGTGATGATACCTCCATTGCCTGAGTACAAATACTCCTTGAGTGACTGAGGAGTAAAAAAGCATAGCCACCTTTGCAACACAGTGGATAATATTGACCTAAAAAGGATGTCAGAAGGGTTCATTGCAGCAAAACCCTTCATCCTATTCTGTATTATCAACACAAACGCCTCCACATTTAAACATATATACTATTAATAGGATCCTTTGTATTTAATAATTCAGCTAGTTACTGATCAGAGGCCACAACTTCTTATGCAATTGAGAAAAGTCCATTTTATGTTGGTGACAATTTTTGGTCAAGATTATAAAACTCTTCACAAAAGTAATGTTATAGGCAATAACCTGTGATGTTTCTATCTGTTAAGCTCTAGAATAGTCTTAATGCTATTAAAAGCTGTGTTGCAAATTATATTGCTTGCTTCCAGTCCAAGTGACTGGACTGGAAGGGGTGATCTTGCAGTGGAATGTAGATTTTCTTGACGACAGTGTAAGATTTTCACGTGTTCAGGTGTATTTTAGGTAACCCACATGTCGCAAAAACCCACAGCGTGCAACAGAAAAAGATTGGTAATGAGGAATCAGAGGCAGGAAAGATAGCAGGATGAAGGAAGGTTCCCCAGGGAAGCTGTGGATGCCCCATCCCTGGAAGTGT
>BJBW01018124.1:0-33595 GCA_004320125.1 Scolopax mira | reverse complement strand
TTTCACCCAAGACTGTCCAGAGTGTCCTTGGGATGTCCATGAGGGCTCAGTCCTGGCACTCAGCAAAGCCTAGAACCGGTGGATGCTGCCAGCCATGAGGAATGGTGTCCTGGTGCACAGGAGACCCTGCACTGGTCTCCTCAAGAGCAAAGGAAATAGCTGTGCTCCAAGGTGGTATTCTATAATATTAAAATCAAATTAATTGAGTTAGTGCTAGCATATGTGATCACAGCCAAGTGTATCTTGACAAGTGTATCTATCTGTTCATAGCAGCTATATGCTGATATGCACTTTTAAGTGGGACTTTTGCAATTGCAGAATGTCTCAGAGAAGACTCTTTGCCTCCTCTGTGTGGAGAGTTTGCAGTGCTAAACCTCTTCTCCAAGGGATGTGGAAGCTCTCTCTGTGAACCCAGAGAGCTGGCGATGTGGTGGTGTGTCTACAATACTTTCCAGGACACTCAGGAAGAGGGTTTTAACATTTTGGGGTGAAGCCTGGCTGCTATCATGGAAAACACTTGAAATGGCTCCACGCTCTGGGGTAGTGGTTTGCTCTCTTCTTGGTCCCCTGCACATCTAGACAGATTTTTCTGGGCTCCAAAAGCAAGTAGGAGCCCCTTTGGGTGCAGGTTACTGTTGGTGCAGGGGAGCTCTCTCACAGTCCTCCTGTAGAGGCGAGGTGGTGAATCTCACTCCCAAAATTGCATGTTTGTGATATTTTTCTCTGAAAGTCTAGAAGACCAGTCATTAGATGAAGGATTGGTGGCTGAGAATGTGTTTTCCCAAGGCGACTGCTAATGAGAGGTAATTTGCATTTGGTTGCTGAGAAGGGGAAACATTGCTTCCAGGACTGCTGCGAGGGGCGCTCCTGTGGAAAGACATAGATGAGATTCACTCATCTGCTGAGCCTCTTTTTTCACCTGTGGATAAAGTAACTTAGTTCTGGAAGCAGATCTTGCCCTTTTCGTTCACATTTTCCCTGCAGGTTCGGTGGTCGTGGGGTGAAACCAAGAGCAGTGATTGGTCAGAGACCAGGATAGAGAGAAATGATGCCTGGGATGCACTGCGTGGGATGTGAACCTGGGCTAGCCCCCCACTCCTGCCGTACGCAGAAGAGCAGCACGAAGAGTCAGGGATGGAGGAAGATGTGATTTCTGGCACTGGCGGGTGACTGTGCTCAGGATACAAGGAATGTGCCTGCGGGGCACGGCTGCTCCCTGCTGTCCTGCAGGCTGAAAGCACCCTGGGGAACTCAGCCTCCCTGACTGCAGAGGCTTCAACACTTCTGAATTTTTGAAGCACATGCTGAAAAATATTTGAGGTAGAGGGGAAAAAAAAGATTTTAAAAAATTCACAACTGCTTTTTGCCCACGGTTATTGCTGCTAAAGGAAGAGCTCCTGCAGCTCTGAGAGAGAGCAGTTACAACAGAAGAACCTGCAGCAGAGACCAACCAAGTACGGGCAGCTCTAATGAATAGAGCACATGCTACCATTTTGGAGGGGAACATAAAAATGCATACCATACTTGGATTTTCACCAGGATAGAAGTCAAATGGAGAAAAGAAAACCAATTCCTTCCTTATTATGTGTGTGGGTAGATTTTCTTTTTTCTGAAGGTGATTGCTCTCTTCGATCTTGGCTGTACTGTACTCTCTTCTGGGTCCAGCTGTCTGAACTCTGACTTCTCTTCTTTGACATCTGGACTGTTTCAGTGCTTAAGCTTTAATGCTTCCTGCCTTTAGGAATGTTTTTCTCACATCCCAGGTTAAGGCTCAATTTTCTCTGGGGACTGCAGCAGCATTAATAATTATCTTGAAAAATGCTTGAGGATGAGTGTAATTACATTTCCCCTTGTGTCAGTGGAAGGGAATCATTGTGAAATGGTGTTGTTCCCCCCCATTTTCTTCTGCCCAAGCTGTACAAAACTATTTCACTGACATTAGAAACTGTTGGATTAATTAACAAAATGAATGTATAAAACATCAAAAGATACATTTGTGTTTTTTTTCTTTCCATAAGACTTGAGACACTAAGAGGGCATAAGTCTGATGGAAATCATGCCTAGACCATGGCTTTTCCTGCCTTGCTTGTGACCACCCCCGGAGCCAGGGGGCTGAGAGGGCCCTGCAGGATGTGGTGAGGATGGTACAAGCGTAGATATGCTTTAAGAGTCCACAGGTTATTATTTCCACAGTGCTGTCCCTGACATGCATGGCTTGCATGTCTGGGAGGTGCTGGAGGCAACAAGCATGGCCCCCTCACTGTCCCCACTGGCCAGAGGGCCAGCCTGTGGCATTGTGTGGGTTCTCGTGGCAGGAATGGATTCTCACCGTGGGCGACTGGTGCTGATACCTGGTCTTTGGCTGGCGTGCCAGTGCAAGCTGGAGAAGAAGAGATGGGGCTGCAACCCTGCCAGAGAAACTGACAGGCTTTGCTACTGCGCTGCTTCTCCTTTTCTCACAAAGTTGGATACTCTGGTGGGGTGGGACAAGAAGGGGAACTGAATGTCTGGGAACGGGTCAGATTTGGAGCTTGAGGCGAGAGAGCTGTTAAAGTTCCCTTAAACCTGAGGAGCTTTGCCTCCCCTGGCACAGCTCAAAAGCTACAGCAGAGCCATGACAAGAAAGATATCTCTGGGATGCACTGCTGTAGAGAAATGATCCTATTAAATATGTCAATGGCACATAGAGTTCACTAATGTCATTTTCTCAGACGTTAAAAGGGCTAATTCTTATTTTCTCCTGTTTTCTTCTTGTTTGATGTTGGTTTTATTATTTTTATGTGCCTGGTTTATCAGGACAGGAGTAGAAAAATCACAGTCTTCAAAACAGTTCTCGTCCACCACCAGCCTTTGTAACAAAACATCTGTCCTCCCCCTCACAGCCTCAGCAGCACATCACACAGCGTATCACTGGCTCGCCACAATCCATGTCTTTGCAGTGACTGCTGTGTATGTTTCAGGATGCAGAAAGCATTCATACCCTCCTCTTGGGGAGACCACAGCATGGCCAGAATCACAGGCAACCCCCCTCATGGCAGTGTGCAGGAAGATTATTGACAATGAAGGCAGTTTATTGCATTATTTGTCCCATGACAGGTCACGAAAAAGATTGTCAAAGAAGAGAATAGATAATAGGCTGTGGAAAAAAAAAAAAAGCAACAGAAAAATCTTAATGGCTTTTTCTTCTCTTTTTTTCAGGGTCTGTTAAGGCTTCTGGAGCGCACTAAAAGCCAAAGAGGTCCCTGAACGATGAGTGTTATGGACATTTCCAGAAATCACATTTTCATAGCTAGGAAAAGGACAAATACTCAGGGACTGCCTCCCTTTCAGCCAGCAGATGTTGCCAGGTGCACATGAAGCTGCCCCACTGCCACGTGCGTCCCTGGCACCGTGGGTGCTTGTCCCAGTGCTCGGAGCATGGCTGGAGGTGTGGGGGGGCAGTGTTTGTGGCTGTGACTCCCTCAAAAATTCCAGCAGGGGTTTGGCAAGGCTAAATTAAATGGCAAGGCCATTTAATAGGTTACCAGATTACTTGCTCACCTCTTCATGCTCGTGGCTGCAAAGCCCAGGTTAAGATGGTGAAACCCCATCTGTCAAGGGGCTGTCAAGCCCCTCTTTCCTGGGACACTCCATCTGGACCCCAAGAGCAATTCTGGACCTGCTGTTTACCTTTTTTTTGTCTAGCTGCAAGTATTTAAAATGTCATTCAGCCCATCTTCACTCCCCAGCAGTTCAGTCTAAACATCTTACAGCACAGAAAGTTGACTGTGCTCCTGCAGTAAGACTTTGAGTTTTTCAGAACCTTTACAGTACGTTGGAATTTTATTAAAAGCAGGAATGAATATAGGCTTTTCTTTGGGGGACTTTCTAAACTTTGTAGCGGTCAATAAGCTGTAAGAAACAGTGGCACCAAGTGAACACTTGCCCTGGGGTGAGCAATGGAGCAGTGACCTGTTAGAGCCATTGCTCACCATCAGCTCCATGGTAAGGTGACACTAGTGCCATGGGAGGAGTGAGCTCTGTCAGCAGCCAGAGGGGATGCTGTCGATTTGGGAATGCACAGGCAGGTTTCCAAAGCACCTACTGGGTATGCACTGACTTAGAATTTAAAGAGTTTTTAATTCTCATCCCCCGTGGCTTC
The DNA here is from genome assembly GCA_004320125.1 of Scolopax mira. NCBI lineage: Eukaryota > Metazoa > Chordata > Aves > Charadriiformes > Scolopacidae > Scolopax > Scolopax mira. The sequence continues at coordinate 29,454 of BJBW01018124.1, read as the reverse complement.
ATCTTGTCCTCATACGCCACTTTGCCACACTTCACTGCAGGATCCAAGGGCCTTGTCCCCTGTGGCCAGGTTTAGTGTCACTCTGTGTGCTTTGCAGCTGGGCTTGCTTGGGCAGCATCAGTAGGGCTGGGCTTTCAGTAAATAGGGATTTCTGGAAATGCACCTGGCTGCCTGCAAGGTAGGTGAGGGGTTAGAAATAAATAGAGCCGTCCCTGGGAGCGGCACCTGGGGCTACTGGGAAAGAGAATCAATGAAAAATACTCTGTGTGTTATAATCTATAACACACAGGTATATTTAAAGTCTTGGAACGGTAAAGTGTTGAGCAGATGATACCCTTTACCATACTAGGTATGTAAACGTAAAAAATCTGCAATATTGCTGCATACCTGTCAGGCTAGGAAATGTAGATGAATTGTTGTTCACAGACACAAAAGCCATACATTCCGCTGTGGTTCCGGCGTCGTCTTTTCTTACAGACAACTGACAGAACATCCCTGTGCCTCCCTTTACTTCAGGGAGGAGAGGAGAACTTACAGAGAAGAGGTTTCATCTGTGTGCAAGACACCGTACTCTGCTCAAGGCCATAGTGAGTAGAGTGACTGCACATCTTAGTCAAAACGCCAAAAAGCTACTGATTTAGTGAAATGAAGAAGGGAACTGTTGGATAGAAGCAGTTGCATCAGCAACTTGCAGCAGGACACATGTCCTCAGAGGTTTGTGCTGCAGCAGGACCCAAGAGAATAGGTTTATTCTCTATAAAGTATTTATCAGGGGGTGAATTCTCAGAGCATGTTTTAGAGCGTGCCAGCAGCAGAATAATTTGAATAATACCAAGTGAAATGCTGCCCTGAAAAGGCAGGAGATGGCATTGACGTCGTGAGACTGTGCACGTTCATCTGCAGGTCCCTATCACCAGCATCTGGAAAATGCACTGTGGTCAGGTCTTTGCACAAAGGACATGCGGGGAAACTTGCTCTTTTCCTGAGTAGGAAGTTGTGGTGAATGGCTGTCGCCCAGAAGAAACGTAATGGGGCAAAACAGATGACCCCAGCCCCAGTCGTCAAATAAACTTTGAAGTTAAGAGGGATCCAGCACAACTTGAAGGATTTCTTGCTTTTTGCCTCCTCACACACATCCACAGCTCACTCTTCTGTGCAGCCCCGTGCTTCCTCAGTGCTGGGGAGGAGAGCGGCCACCATGAGACAGTGTCTTTTTGGACAAATCTCCTGCACAAGTTGTGTTTCCTTTTTTTATTGACAACACAGAGGTCTGTGAGTCGGAGGCCCATGGAAGGCATGTGTACACTGGCAAAGCTGTTGTGTTGTCAGGGCTTGGGACAAAAGGCTGTGGCACAAGGAAAAGGGTTTACAAGTGTCGTGCTGCATTGAATTCTCAGTGATGACAAGTAAGTGGATGAGAGAGTAAATGAGCAAGCAAGTAAGAGGGAAAATGCTTTGGTGCAAATCAGTCGCTGTGAGATGCTGAAAGCCAAAATGTCCACATTCAAAATTAAATTCCAGTGGCAGAGTCTGGAGCTGAACTTCTCAAACCACATTTTCCTTGCTTTGTGTCCATACAAGGGGGTAATATGCCCATCTCCCAGAGTCCGTGCTCATCAGCCAAGTTCATGTTCTTTGATCTTCTGTTTTATTCTCTGAGTGCAGTGTGTCAGAACATCTCCAGAAAAAGAACAGGTTGACATTTATACGTGTATATGCTTCTCTGTCCTGAAAAGCAAAGCAAATGTGAACAACTTAATATTTCAATCTAAAAGGCAGTCCTGCCAAGTTTACCAATCAATCCAATCACTGACATTACACTTTCTATAAATGCACAGACAGATCTATAGCTCACATCACCCAGAAGGCTCAGGGTAGCGTCATTTGCTTTATATCCCTTTATTCCAATTGCACAGTTTAATTACATGGAACGCTCGTTAGCACACACAGGACGGAAAAATCCAGCATTAGCTGGTGTGCCCTCTGTCCCCCGTGCTTTGGAGCTGTGTAATGTTATTGACAGATCTGGTGAATCTCTGATCAGAAGCAAGTATTTAGCCACTTAATCTTTGATGAGACATTGATCTTCACTGGAGCTGGGACAGCAGGTGCTTACAGCACTTGTGCATCATAATGTTACCCGCTGTTCCTGCAGGAGGGATAAAACAACATCCTAAGTCCTTCAGTGCAGTCCTGGCATGTCCTTGGTTAGCTGGGCACAGCTTGTGCCTCACATACAGCGTGGAAAAGGATGGTGTGCTTGAGGCCAGGCAGCGTTGGGTTCTGTAGTGACATTATTAGCAGGTCTGGTGCAGGTCACCTGTGGCATTTGGAGGACCAGGTGGAGGTCATCATCCAGGGACTCCTCCATGCCAATCTACCCTGGTGGGGGGCATTTCAATGTCCTTGATTGCTGGAAACTCCACCAAAAGCTTTTGTGGTGGGTTTCCACTTCCCATCCAGTGCAGCCCACGAGCAGGGTTGTTTCTGTGCAGGCAGCACCATGTGTGATGCTGTGACGTGGTCACTTTATCAGCCATCGCTGCTGTATCATTAACAAGGCTGCCACGCTGTAGTATGCTTTTTCATAGGGTTCTGCGGGTTTTTTGTTTATCATCTGCAACCTTCCTGTGCGTGGCTCACCTCTCCAGCAGAAACATGCATGGTTATCATCTGCTACAGGGTAATGAAGAAAAGATTAAAATATAACTCTTTGGCACTAATAACATCTCTGCTTAACCTCCCTTCCTAGAATCAGTTAGCTCATTGACCTTCGGAAAACTTTGAATCAAAGGGGGAATGAGTCAATCCAAAAATTTATTTTGTTAAACTTGTTATTAAACTGTATTCCTAAATCTGTTTTCCATTTCAGGAAATGGAAACAGATCAGATGAAACATTTGCCCATTAACGTTTTTGAGATCAGGCCAGTGTGTGTTACAATTATCAGACCTATCTCCACTCTCCTCTGGTGCTTCCTATTAGCAAAAGTCAATTACTTTGTGTGCATGCGCTGCAGTTGAAAGAAAGATAAATAGTATCTGCTGCAGCTCTTGAAATACCAGGTGTCTCCACCCCAGTGCAGGGCGTGCAGAAACAGACCAGTGCTTATGTTTAAAAAAAAAGAGCAAAAGGGTTTCTTTCAGATCAAGAAATCAATGATATGAGTATAGAGCATCAGCAGTGTTTTTGTCCTGCTGTCATGGAAAAAGTGGTATCTTCAAAGGTCACTCAGGCTGTCTCATGAAGATTTGCAACATCCCATGTAGGCAGTCCCCCTGTTTTGCAAAACAACCAAAACCACATTGTCTAGTCCTTTTTAGTGTACTACATTTTAGCAAAACACAAATTTAACCATTCCCCATCACTGAGATTTGGTAGGAGACTAGTGAAAAACGCCAGGAAAACATGTAAGTCCTCAGGAGGACCTGGCATGCACAGCCTCCTCCTGTCTTCCTTGAAGGAACAAATCCCTGTGTCCAGGCTAAACACTCTGCTTTCAGGCAGGTCCTACTGGCTTTACTGGCACAGACCTACTTTCTCCCAGTGCTATTTGGTTGCCATCATCCAAGAGGTCCTCTCCTGTCACGTTCTTGTGTCCTCTGGTCACTTCCAGGCTTTGTGCAAGGTGGAGCACATCAGTCCTGACCATGTGGCCAGCCCGTCCTCACATCCATGGTCTTGTCCCCCAGCCACCCTACCCTCCCAGCCTACATCCCTCTTTGGGGCTCTTTCTTAGGCCATACCTCCTGCATACTCCCTGGTGGCACACAAGGCTGTGCCAAAACCATCACAGACGCCATCTCTGGAGAAGCTCGTTTACTCCTCTGCTTGCCACAGGCTGTACCCTCCAACACAAAAAAACCTGCTGCCACCCATCTCAGGGTAGGGTCTGTCCCCTGGATCACAACCTACTCTCCCCAGTCCATGAAGAAGGCAAAGATCCTGGACAGGAGGCAATGCATGTGAGTCCAGTCATGGATGGATCCCACCACACCTACCTGATCTGCCCCTGAGAATGGGGCAAACAATGAAGATGCCAAACAACAAAGTCCTGGTGCTAGGACAAAGTGCACACACAGCAAGATTGCAGATCAAACAAAACTGAGAGGAGCGATTAATACACGAGGGGATTGTACCACCATTCACAGGCAAGTTGACAGGTTGGAGAAATGGGCTGACAGGAACTTCATTAGGTTCAACAAGGGGAAGTGACAAGTCCTGCACATGGGGAGGAACAACTTCAGGCACCAGCAGAGGCTGGGGGTGATCAGCTGGAAAGCAGCTTTGCAGAGAAGGATCTGGGATCCTGGTGGAAACCAAACTGACCATGAACCAGCAAAGCATCACTGCAGCAATGGCAGGTAACAGCATCCTGGGCTGCACTAGGATGAGCATTATGAGCAAGTCAAGGGAGGTGATCCTTCCCCTCTACCTAGCACTGGTGAGACACGTCTGGAGCACTGTCTCCAGTGCTGGGCTCCCCAATACAAGAAAGATATGGACTTACTGGAGCAGGCCAGGGAAGGGCCACAAAGATGATTAAGGGACTGGAGCATCTCTCATGTGAGGAGAAGAGAAGGTTGACAAGGATCTTATCCATGTGTATACATACCCAATGTGAGGGAGTAAAGAAGACACAGCTCTTCGCAGCAGTGACAGTAGATTATAAGAGGCAATAGGCACAAATTGAAATACAGGAAAGTCTGTTAAATGTAAGAAAAAATACTTACCCTCAGGGTAATGCAACACTGAAACAGGTTGCCCAGGGAATTTGTTTAAATATACTTGGAGATATTCAAAAGTAGACTGGACATGGGTTGGAGTAAACCTCGAGAGGTCTCTTCCAACCTCAACCCCTTTGTGAAGAAGGCCATCATCCTGGGCTCTCAGTCAAAAATAGCTCACAGCATTCTCTGTTTTGGAAGCGCAGCTGCAGCTCCTGCAAACAGCTCTCAGAGCCTTTCCTTTGTGGCTCTTTTCACATATCTTTCCTGGCCCTAAATACTCGCAGTAACCCTCCAGTCTCTGCACTTCCATGCTGCAACCTAAAGAGCCACTGCAGCGTTTCCCTGCCCTCTTCCCTTTCCAGCAGTATGCTTCCCTGCCCTCTTCCATCACAGCACCTCACAAATCCCAGATGGTATCTGAGGGCCTTATCGGTGCCCAGTGTGTGGTTCAGAGACATTTTATGTGGCTCCTACCTTATGAAGGTTTTTCCTACATGACAGATGAACCTGGGACTTTGAATGCCTGGATGCCTCCTGAGGGCTGTGATTGGCATGCACATCTCTGTGGTTACAGGATGGCTGCAAGGTGGTAGAGCAGAGCAAGTGGGTCTTATCTTCAGGATCTTCTGTTGGGTTCTTTCCCCTGCACAGGCTTGCTGGACAGGTGTGCTGCAGCACTTGATGCCACTCGGTGCCTCCTGAGCCAGGGACACCTGGGCCATGTTGGTGTCCTACTGTCCTGCATCCTGCCATCCTGTGTCCTGGCATCCTTCACTCACCACACCAGTGCCTGTGTACTCTCCCCCCCTAGCTTGACCGAGACAGCTTCTCTTCTCCCACAGCTAGGAGGCTACCCATTGTGCTATCTTACCAGCAGTAAACCACCATTAGCTCTGCAATGCAGAAGTGTTAACACTGGTCAGGTACTAAGGGAAAACGGGCAGTGAGATAATTCCTATATTGCTAGCTATATTGCACGCTGATTACTGACACCAATTAAATAGCCCATCACCGAGGCTTACAGATCTCTCTCCCCCTTCCACCTTTCTCAATGCAAGGTCTGCCAAGTGAGGCTTTTTGCCACCCATGTGAGATGTCAATCGCCAGCCTGAAGCTCTCGGGTGCTTTGGCAGTACATGTGCTCAAACAGGAGCACAGGCTGGAGCCCTGCTGCTGGCCCTATGGTGGCCATCTTCTGACCCATCCTTGCCCCAGGCACCAAACCCATCCCAAGGGGCCTCCCCCCCCCCTCTCCACCCAGAGCTGTGCAAACATGACTCAGATCAGCACTCAGCTGGAGGGTCCTGCACCTCCAGCTGCACCAGGTGATCTAATACCAGATATCGCATCTTCTTGGCTTAGGTTTGGGCACACCATTTCAAATCCATAGTTGTGGAGTACCGCTGCTAGGTGTTGGAAACAGTGTTTTAGAAAGTCCTAAGTGATGAAGTGCTAGACCTCACTGGAAAGCGAGGTCAATTGATCTTCAAGACCAAACAGACAAAATCATCTCCTACGCAGGAGGAGGAGGTGCTATAGAAGGCTTCAAGTACCAGTGAGCCTGCAGTTCGTGTCTGTCCTCCAGCCCCACTAGCTGGCCTGCTCCTCTTGGCCAGGATGCGTGGTTGCATATACCTCACATGCCCTGCCTCCATCGTGACCCGCTGCTGATTTTGTGACTTTAAACCTACAGGTAACATCACTTTTTTTCATTCTCTCTTGCTGCCTGTGACGTGCTGCTCAGGGTCCTGCTGTGGCTGGGAGGAGGAGAGGAGGCTTAGGTGCCCAGTTTCTGCAGGGCAGTACAGTCCCAGCGATGCAGAGGTCCCCGCAGTAGATTGTGATCTCTAAGCCTTTCGGTTTCTGTTCTTACTCTAAGGTATTCTCCAGGTACTTTACCTTTACAGTATATTACTTCCTAAAAGCAGCTGGGAACTGCAAGCTAAATTCATCCCAACATAGGAAATAAGTAATTCCAAAAGATTTCTTTTTTTTGTCTCACTGAACCCTTGCATTCCCTTCCAGGCTCTTTCAAGGTAGTTCTGTGGTTAGCGTGACTACACTACTGTTTTCAAGGGATGCAGATAAGCCTGAAAGAACACAAATTTCGAAAAAAGGAAAAGAAAAAAGTGCTGTGTCTTAGATCGCTGGGTTTGAGAGCAGCAAACAACAGCAGCAAGGTCAGAGCAGGCAGTTTCCAGGTTTCTTTATGCTGTTTGGAAACAGAGAGGAAAAGCACCTCACTGAAGTGCTGTGGCAGGGCCCTCACCTAGGGCTCTTCTGCCATGAGGGGGCAGTTTGTCTGCTCTCTCTTTCTGGTTGTGCTTCCCTCCCAGGTCAGCTCACTGCCCAGGGCCTGGTCAGCAGTGCCAATGGTTAGATTAACACCCTTGGGAAGTACTGCCCTGACCAACTCTGTTCTCATATCTCTGCAGAGTATTTATTAAGTCTTCATGGATAGCTCGTTCAATTTATAGGAAAGTTGATGAAAATCATGGTAGTTGCCATGGAAGTGGCAGGTTTGAAGGCAGCTGATGCAGAAGATGCTGTGCCGTACCTCATCCTTCCCACCCCATTCTCCGTCTTCCTCTCCCTCTGCTTAATTCCAGGTCCCATCCCTCACCCACCCCAGCAGCCCCTCTTGCCTCCCATGGTATCCTTAGTCATTTCACCCACCACATTCACCCTTTGCTCCTCTGATACCTGCTCACTTCTGAGTTCCCCCCACAAGGCAGGAGGAGTATTTTACATGCAAGAAAACCCCACCAGTGCAGCTGCTTCTCCACGGGCATCCCACTGGGAAATACATTGGGTGTTTTGTCAGCACGGTGTTACTGAGACACCCACTGCTTCTTCAGCCTCTGCCTCCAAGCTCTCTGTTTAGAGACTGGAAGAAGCCTGCTACTTCTTGAGCTGCTGGAGGAAATGAGCCCAGACCTGGCCTTCCTCCCCAGCTGGTCACCAGCTTCCATGTTGGGAGACAGCTCTCCCCAGTCTATGGTGAGGAGAAATCAGGACATACTCCACAATACCGGTGACCTTCTCTATCGAGGCCCAGCCTGTTCCTGGTTCTCCAGCAGCAGCAACACGCTGTTTTACAGTCATCTTGGTCCTTTTCTTACAGCTGTAGGTTCCCTATCCCCTCTGATGCTGCAGCCATCTTGCGTACCCCACCCTGAGCATTTCTGTCAGCCACAGGATATGCCAGCTTATCAAACTGCATCTCTTTTTCCGCTCAGCCATACCCTATCTATCTGTGCTATATGGCCTGATTTAAAACCCTCTGCTCATTTCCTCCTTCCTCCCCCCAGCCTTTGGGCTGCCTCCTGGCCTGAAGCCCTTGCAAGCCTTGATGCTGGGAACTGCATTTGGGCCACATTTCCAGCTCCAACGACGGTGTTGCCCAAAACGCTCTCATGCTGCAGAGCAAACCTGTGTTGTATGTCAGCACGGAGGCTGCTGCTGGAGTTCCAGCAACTTGAACATCGGCCACATACACCTGCCTTGTGCTGTTAGTGAGCATAACCTTGTGATACCTTCAGCCCTTGATGTCAGGGGTTTCCCTGCCACTACTTACTGTAGTTCAGAGCAGTTTTCCTCGGGTGACAGCTGTCAGCTTCCTTACAGCATGCAGGCAGCAAGCTTCTGTTGGGAAACCACACAAGACCTGGGAGAAAGCTGGGAGAGCAAGAACTCTATGCAGGAGTAGCAACTGTGTCTGCTAGTGCCCAAGACACTTACATATCCCTCCAGAAATTGAGTTATTTGTGTGTTTATCAGTTTCTTCAGATCAGATGTCTGATTTTGCAGGCAGTGCCCTTATCAACTGCAAGGTCTACATTGTTTGCAGAGGCAAATAACTGCTTAACTAGGCATGTTCAGTCATGGTGACCCTTCCTACATCTCTGAAAGCTGTAGGATTTTACCAGCTCCCTCGCCACTTCGTTCTCCTGTTAGCGTGGTATATAACTTATTTTAAATTAAAAATATAAATTCTTTCCAAAACACATTTAGATGCAAGCAGAAATTCAGTGACATATACACAGAATCACCAGTTCAGAGAAGTGTTCCATGTACATGTCACACGGAGCCACTTTGCACAGGATGGGGTCTCATGAAAGCTGATTTTTATCAGCCCATGAACTCACACTCTTCACACAACCTATACTCTTGCAAAATATCTAGTAACCAGTGTGACAGAGACTCAGTCCTTACAAGTATACAACTTATATCTCATGGATTTCTAGAGTGGCAGGATGTCTGCCTTGAGCAGGAACCATCTAATGCAGGTCTTTGTTTTGCACTGGTGTTTCCTCTTTCATGTGTGCCTTTCTGCCTTATGTCTGCATACTCATACTCTCGCCTGGAATGAATGGGCTCAAAATCAGGTTAGTCCTTCTGACCCATAGTCTCCTCCCAAGGAAGTGGAGAGCAGCGTGCTTCACTCCCTTGGGGTTTCAAGCATGACTTTGGGATGCAGGAACTCGGGTTCAGCTCTGTTTGCCTCAGCCTGGAGCAGGAGCTCCAGGTTCACAAGGCAGCCCAAAGGCTCAGAAACATGCCCAGTTAGAGCCAGAGAGTGACAATGTCCACCAAGTGACATTTGCTATGCCCTTGCAGTCCTTCACCCTCAAGTCTGTCTCCAAAACCAGCAGAACTGATAGTAGAGCTTTTGCTTATGAGTTATGCTGGGCTTTAGCTTTGGTTGTTAGTTCAAAAGTTGCTGCCTAGTTCAAAAGCAAGCTGAGTGTAATTTTACCTCGTTTGCTCAGCCTGGCTTAAAGAATTAGTTCACACTGTTACAGAATGTCCCTGCTACCTATGGGGGCTCTTTTAAGTGCTATTTCTCCCCTCCATGCAAAGTCCTCCTATTTAATAAAGGCTGTCTGCCATGTCTTATTGGAAGCGTACCTCATAGACTATATAAATATATACAAAGTTTGACAAAGGATGCATCCCAGTTACAGGCTGACTGAGAAGGTCAGTTTGTAGACTTAAATACACATTCATAACAAAGTAAAGGTTTACTTAAATGCCCTTCTGTTTTTTTTACAGGAGCCATGCATCTATTAAGAGGTAGGAGGAAATTTTTACTATGTCTTTTCCCATTTCAGGTCTCAGAACATCATACAACACCTACGCATCAGGATCATGAATACATCCAACAACTGCAGTGCCACAGATCTAGAAGTGTATCATCATGTTCATCTCATTGAACTTGTTCTGTATAACCTCATTTTCTTTTTTGGAGCAATATTTAATGCCCTTGCCCTCTGGGTTTTCTTCTGTAAGATAAAGAAGTGGACAGAAACAAAAGTGTACGTAATCAATTTAGTCTTTGCAGACTGCTTCGTCGTCTGCACCTTGCCTTCCATGTCTTATTTGCTCTGGAATAAGTCAATCCGAAATGAACTCTGCCAGTTTATAGAGGCAATATATATTATCAACATGATAGTGAGCATCTACATTGTTTCGTTTATCTCCATCGATCGATATATTGCTATAAAGCATCCCTTGAAAGCCAGGACCTTCAGGTCTCCAACAAAGGCTACCCTTCTCTGTGGGCTTCTGTGGGTCTCTGTGATAATCGGTACCACCTTAAGCCTTTGGCAGAGACATGCTGCTCTCTGCTTTCAGAAGGATACCACCATGCCTACTACTCTGAGCCTGCTTTCCATTTTCTTCACTTTTACTCTTCCCTTAGCAATCTTGACTTTTTGCTCCACAGAAGTAATCAGGAACCTTAAGAGGCATCTGAACACAAATTCACCAGAGGAGAAATCAATCCAGAAAGCTGTTCACATTATTTATGCAAATCTGGTTGTATTTGTAATATGTTTTCTGCCAGCCAGTCTTGGGGTACTTGCTAGGTTCATAATGGAGAGAGTTGGAGCTACCTGTTTCATGCTCCAGGTTATGAAGAACTTCTCCTCTGTGACGAGGTGTATTGCCACATCTAACTGCTGCCTGGACAGCATCTGCTACTACTTTGTGAGCAAGGAGTTCCATGAAGCCCTTCCCCTGCCCAAATCTAGCCCTGAACAAACAAATCAAATCCCCCCCTTGCAGACACACATGTGCTAAAGGATGAGAGGGAGTGATGGGGGGAGGAGGATGAAAACCACCACAACAACTCTGTATCATCAAGAGAAGTTACAGTGTCAGTGTTATTGGGATAACTATTGCTCTTTCTCTGTAGGGATACGTTTGTGTTACCAAGTTATTTGCAATTTATAATCTATGTTTATATTAAACAAATAAGTTATTTCACAGAGATGTGTAAAGTGTGTATGCAATCTCTGGCCACTAACATGTCTCCATTCCACCCTCCAGCCTTTATTCATTACAGGAAGATTGTGACCTATATATATCTCCCTGTTTTAGTTCACTTTGCAGCTACAGTCAATTGATCCTTATTGTAAACAAGTACAAAAGAAAATCTCATGTTTGTCCTCATTATGTATTTAAGGTTGTTTGTGTTATTAAAATAATCCAATTTATTTTTATCATATTCTTTTGATGGGAGGGAGGGGGTGGTGCCAGGTGGTACCACCATATTACCAAGTAAATGGTCCTACAAAAGAGTCTTGACTCTACTAACTGTCCTTCCCCTTTAAGTCAGATGTACGTGAAGGAACCCTTTTAGGATGAAAGCAAGTGCCATAAAGGTGCAAAGACCAGGAGATTTCAGAGTTGAGTCCCCCTGCTGGCTCCCCTCCTGCTACACTGCTGAGCCCCAGCACAGAGGCACCTCCTTAGAGCAGCCATTCCCAAGAGGCTGCTGCTCCCACCCACAGGGAAGCCCTTTGAACTCTGTCTAGACCTTTGCCACCTCTGCAATGCTACTCCCTGGGTTTATGTGGTGGCACCAAGCTGGCCCCCAGGTTCATCCTCCTGGCCGCAGCTTGGGGTCAGAGTACCATCCTGCAACTGGACACAGCTGGGTCCGGGTTTCTACAGCCTGTCCACATTGATACCCCTAGCACTTCCGTGAGGGAAATGCCTTTGTCCATGAGCTAGCCGCCTAGAAAAGTCAGAGAAGATGGGAAGTGGCCTGACCCCTTTCATGTTACTCAAATGCTCTCTAGGACTCTTTGTTTTTTCTTTCTAAATGCTGAAAAACCTCCCAAATGGCTTCCAAGCCCTGCCCAGGCAATGCTTTGAGTGCTCCAGGAGAGACCACTTATGCAGTGTCCCCTGTGACCTACATCTGCCTTCAGGGAGCCCACGGCTGCTGCTCAGTCTGCTGTTGTCACTTTTGGGACCACGATCCCAGGAGACATGAACTAATGGGACAAATCCTGAGGGAGTCAGTATCTGGCTCCCATCAGCTGGCTCACACAGATGGGACTGCAACAGCTAGAGCCAGCAGACATCAAAAGATGTCCTCAAAAGCTAGAGACAGCAAAAGCCATCAAAACAACTATAAAACACCACTGGAGCATATTCTTAAATACATTTCTAAAGGTCCTGACACCTACAGTGCACACCTGTGCCCTGTTGGCAGTTACTGTCATTACCAGCTTAGGCTTCGCAGTGATGCCGATGAGGAGTGTTAGACACCTGGCTGCTTTGCAGAGTACGAGCAGGTCCGTAGTGTCTGTGACCTTTCCTGTAAAGAAACCAAAGAGAGGCTGGTGTGAAGTCTCCATGCTGTCATGGGGTGTGCGAGCACTGATGTGTCCCCACACAGCTGCCTGCCTGGGTCATGTTCTGCAACCGCACCGGAGGCTGCCTGGGCTGCTCTGCTCCCCAGGGGACCTTTAGCTGCCAGAAGCACAATTTGCAGCCATTACAGGGTTTTATTTCAGAAATTGCTTCCCCACAACTGAAATTAAATTTTAATTGCTAGTTTCCGTGAGGCAAGTGGGGGGGAGTGCAGACTGGGTGGGAAAAATGATGGTGAAGCATTCGGCTGATGCGATAAGAACAACAGAGGGCACCAGAGACTCCACCGTCCCAAAAAGTAGGTGATAAATAAACCACTTTTGGAGAACAAGAGTTCATTGCTGTGCTACAGGGCTCCTGAGCTGTTGAGAGCTGGCTACTGGACAGCTGTGCCACACACGGAGCAGCACCTTGTACCAGCACCCACAGACCCAACAGATCTCTCCTGCAGGGACACCTGCATCTACAGTACAACCTTTCTGAGGACTGAAACCACCTGGCAGCCCCACAAGAAGCAGGTAATGCCTTTTAATTCTTCCCAGGCTGGGGCGTGGCAGTGTACTTGCCCAGTACTTCAGGATGCTCTTTCTCACTTCTAAATTGAGGCTCTAGCCGGGGATGCCTGCTTAGTAACTTACAGATCAATCCTCAGTGCTACGTAAACGCCTCAGACTCATGCTTTCGCAATTGTTATGCCTCACTGTTTTTCAGACGTGTCATTCGGGGGGTTGGTGGTCTTCATTTTTTACTGTGGGTTCACACCAGGGCTTCTTATCACACCTTTTCTGCGAGCATGGAGATACCCAGCTCCAGGCATACTGCAGCTGGGGACCTTGAGAACCACCATGGGGGATTTAGCGGGTCTAGGATGCTCAGCTCAGCCTGGAGGGCTCAGCTGCTCCTCGGGACAGTGCTACACATGCAGAAAGTGGCTTTTTCACTACAGCTTTACCATGGTAGGATGGCAGGGGATGGCTGCAGGGTAGGTGGTACCACAGTGCAGTCAAGGACCTGTGAGGCCGGAAGCCCGAGAGAGCCAGGACACTGGCTGTATGTTAGTTCCTCCATAAATTCCACCCTAAAAATGACTGTATCGCTGTGATTCAGTAATGCTGTACTACTTCTGCTGGTAGGGCAGGTGCTGCATTTTCCTCCACGGTTGCCAGATCTGTCTCCCAGTCTCAGACACTAAAAACAGTACGCTTTGTTCATGTAGCTGGACACTTTCACTGCAGTTTGGACTTAGAAGTTGATGCTTGCAGTTGATGCTTAGAAGCTGATGACTTATAAGGCAATGTATTTATGAGAGATTTTAGGAATCTGGGCATTTTGCTTTCCTGCCTCACTGTAAACAGTTCCCTTATGAGTAGCAGACTAAGTCTGAATCATCCTCCACAGCCTCCTTGCTGGTAGCAGATGCCCTGAAACATTTAAAGGAATACCAGGAGAGAGTCTAAGTTCTTGGATTTGCGTTTTGTGCTCTACCAACATTTTGGCTTCCTGTCTTTGAAGGTTGAGATCAGGCACATATGCTCAGTTTGCCTCCTCTCTTTGGAGACCTGTTATCTGCTGAGGCTGGTGGTACACACGCCGAGTTATTCTTCACCTGCAGCAAGAGGAGCAGGTTTGTGCTTGGGGACAGCCTGCTCCCAGCTGACACACACCCATCAGTCTGCAGGAGCAGCCCCCGAGATTAAAGCCATCTGAACTATCTGGAAAGGCTCAAGTCCTGTGGAGGTTCACAGACCTGGCGAGACCCAGAGTAAAGCCAAGGGGCAGCTTCAGCAGCAAAGCAAGGGCCTTGGAGGGCAAAGGGGGAATGCTGCCCAGTTCTGCTTTGGGCTGCCCTAAAGCCAGTGGCCCTCTGATAACCACAGCAGCAGCAAAGGTAAAGGACCAGAAAAATTATCATTCTGCTTTGCAGACCCTTTGCTATTACTCCAACTGTGCAAAACAGGACTGGATGGAGAGCAAGGCAGGCTTACCCCCATCACAGCTGCAAGAGTTTCTGTGTTTACTTCTGAGTGTTTGTCTTTGCTGGTGGTGAGCGACAGCGTTACTTTGATGGCTGAGGGATAGATGGTGCCAATGAGCCACCGAGTCCCTCCAGGGGCTGCCAACATAGGCAGTGCAGGGGCACAAGGAGCCACAGAGCCATGTCAAGAGGGGCTCTACAGCATGACCCAGCCCAGAGGACCTGTCCCCGAGCTCAGACTCACACTTACACCCTTTTCTTGCAGAGAACAGCCCAACATGGGGAACTGCACTGAAGACGAAATACTGCAGAAAGGCATTGTGCTATTTCAACTTATTGTCTACATCCCGATGTTTTCTTTGGGGATCCCACTGACCATAACTGCCTTCTGGGTCTTCTGCTGCAAGCTCAAGATATGGACTGAGACCAGGGTGTATATGATCAACCTCATGGTTGCAGACAGTTTCCTGCTCTTCGCCCTGCCTTTTGTGATCTATTTTACCAAGTATAACCATCCCACCGACAACCTGTGTGCCGTCATAGAGAGCATCTATTTTACAAACATGCCTATGAGTATCCTTATCATCACCCTGATTGCAATTGATCGATACATTGCAATCAAGTTCCCTCTAAAAGCAAAGATGCTTCGATCCCCACTAAAATCCGCTTATACCTGTGTGTTTCTTTGGATAACGCTGATAATTTATGCCGTCTTGAGGCGAACATTTTATACAAAAAAGGAACAATTCTGCTTTCAGAAAGAATCTACTCAACCTAATTATTTATCATTACTCTCCATTATCTTTGGGTATTTTATTCCCTTAGGGATTGTGATTTTCTGCTCTGTACAAGTCATCACATGTCTCAAAAAGAAGATGGCCACTAGCCCTTATGAGACAAAGTTAATGCAGAAAGCTATCCACATTATTTCTGTGAATTTGTGTGTGTTCATTGTATGTTTTTCACCTTTCTATATCACACTGTTCTTGCGGTTTGCAGTGGATTTTAATGGAGCTTGTTCTCTGCTCTGGAAAGTTAGAGCTTCTATTCAGATCTGTGCGTGCTTAGCAAATTCTAACTGCTGTTTGGATGTACTTTGCTATTACTTTGCAGCCAAGGAATTTCAGGAATTTCCTTCTGTGTTCCCCACCTGTATAGCAGTGAGGTTCAAGGTGAACCAAAGCCCAGAATCACAGCCACCCACAGATCAAGTAATGATATAAACAAGGTGTAGTGTGCATTATAGGTATTAAGAGCCACAGTGCTCTTTCGAGGCAGAGTTTTGAGGCAGAGGGACTGGGACCACCTACAGTGTTAGCAATCATTGTAGGCATGGGCACGTCTGCAAAAAGGGGCAACCCCTTATAAGGGATCTGCTATTAACTGGAATTTTTTCCTTCTGTCAGTGACTTGACTGTAGCTCTGACTATTGTCTTGGATTGTTGCATGGCAGCTTCAGGCATCTCCTGGACAAGAGGGAGAGCCATGTTTCTGAACATGGAGACCACAGTTTCTGCCACTTGCTTATTCATATATATCATGCAGTTAAACACAGAAAACTGAGCACCCTTACAGTAAAAAAACCAAATCCTCTTCTAGCACTGTAAAATATATGGTGACTTAAAAACAAGACAAAGTCCTTATACTACAATGCCAAACCTAATACCTCTGTGCTGCTTACATCAAAGAATTTGCCCTTACAGTTGTAGTTTCCTACCAGCCTATATAATGTCAAAGCTTACAGCTATCACCAGGATGCAGCTATTGCTGTGCTTGGAGTGAAGTGCAGGAGTCAGACAGTGGTCTGAGACTATTGCCCTCTTCCTGCCTTGTATATACAAATGTATATAACACTTGGATTAGCTTGTTGCAATGCCCTGGCATTTGTGAGGCTAAAATCACTGTGGGTATAAATAAAGCAATTATTGCATGGAAAAACTGAGCTATGCAAAGTGTTGTGGACCATGGAACAGACCCTTAGTATTGTGCATATCAAGTATAAAGCTGTGAAGATCTGATCTCACCCAAGTAACTACCATAAGCCCTGTTGAAAAGTTTGTTGTTGTCCTTTAATGGGATCAATTCTTCAATGGGTGCCCTGTCTGGTGAGAGGTGATGGCATCTGCCAGAACCATCACAGCCTCATGCTACAGGAGTGTTGATGTGCAGAAAACAGCAGCAAGAAACACAAAGCAGATGCAGTCCTGATGCCTCCCTCATCATCCATGAACAATTTTCAGGGGAGGTTTGGCGAGACTGGTGTGTATAAGGCCCTTTTGCAGAGATAGGGCAGGCCCACCACTGATGGCTTCCTGGTATCACCCTGTGTCATGAAGCATTGCTTTGGATTTGGTTTTTTTTTTCCACTTCCAGCTGTTTGGACAGCACACAGTAGGGTTTCAACAGTTCTTTTGCACTTCTTTTTGAGACATTTAACTGTTTCCATGCATTATACAGAAAGCCTTGATCTATTCTAGCTATAACACAGACCAGGCATAGTTTCAATGCCTGGATTTCCAATACTGAATTCCTCTATAGTATCTGTGTTTGCTGACTATGAGCATGTATCCTCTCACCCCACAGAGAAGTGACAACAGAGCAGCTCAAAACAGTTAAGCCACAAGGTCTTGGGGCATCAGAAGAGACCCATAGAGAAACCTGGGCTGAGAGGGGAGCCAGTGCCAGGGCGTGACTACTTCATGTTTATCTGCACAGATATTTCACCTAACATTTTACCACACACTCACCTCAATAACTTAAAGTCAGCATGGGAAGCATAGAGTTTTTGAAATGCACATGATAGCTCTATGTTTGCTGCATGGACCTTGACTTCCAGTGTCCTCTGGCTTGTAAACTCCTTAAAAATTCCTCTGGGGAACGCAAACCCATATCCTGCTCATTTAAACCTACAGACAGTTAACTTTGTTAGTGACAACTTACAAACAGATCCCCTACAAGTGGCCTGTCACCCCCTAGTGTCTGCAGACCACATGCTGAAACTACTGTTGAGCCATTGGCCAAACAACAAGGGAAACAACCATGACACCATCACAGGAAGTACTCCCCATTCAAATGTTCCATCTACCTACTTTCTGTCAATACTTTGGCAGAGATTCCAGCATGCTGCAGTGAGCAGCATAAAAATAGATGAAACTACTCAGGTCATTCAGTTGATCACTTATGTCCCAATTTTCTTCTTTGGTGTATTATTTAATGCTCTGGATTACTGGTATTTCACTGCAAGCAGAGCAAAAGGGCCATGTGTGTATGTGATCAACTTAATCATTGCACACTGTTTGGCCCTCATTCTACCTTTTAAAGTC
This sequence comes from Scolopax mira, assembly GCA_004320125.1. Lineage (NCBI taxonomy): Eukaryota > Metazoa > Chordata > Aves > Charadriiformes > Scolopacidae > Scolopax > Scolopax mira. Next base: position 11,759 of record BJBW01018124.1, on the reverse strand, counting down.
TGCTTTCAAAGACAGGAAAAGATATGAGAGACAAATAGTGCCTGGTCTTAAAAACCATCTATTGCTTAAGGAGATGCGTGAATATTGTCACCCTTGTAGCTGTCAACCAACCAACCAACACTCTGCAATTAACTATCCTTAAGAGCAAGAGGCTTAGGGTCCCCATTAGCCCATTTTCCTTTGGAGCGGAGTGCCATCGATCTTCAAGACAGGCATCACTTATGTGTCCAGGCAAGTGGTATTAAGCAAGGGAAAAGACTTCTGTTTTCAGGAACAGTGAAGAGGGCCTTCAAAAGCACTTTTGGCTCCAGGGTCCACTTCTGGGATTTTGCATCTCATAGGTCATAAAGAATGCCTGTTCCAAGCAGATTATTAACAAAATATTTAGTGTTCTGAAAAAAGCCAAAAGTTGATTCATATTAACCTGTTACCCTACTGTTAATCCAGAAAGGGAACAATCAATGTTTTTGGCAAACCCAGTCATATTTATGTTTTCTCCCTGTTAACGCAGGGCAGCTTATCCAATTTAAAATGAGCTCCAATAATGCTTTTGTGTATATGGCCTCATTTATAGGCCTTACAGTATAGCAAATGCTAACTGCTGTTGAGATGCCATTTGCTACTGTTTAGTAACCAAAGAATTTCAGCCTGTAGTTCTTCTATAGCCAAGCCTATAGTTTTTAAATCAAGGAAGGATTGCAGACAAGACACTCTACTGAACTAAACAGCTGCCATGGTTTCACCCTGGCCAGCAGCTAAGCACCGCTCAGCCACTTGCTTACTCCCTGTCAGTGCCAAAACCAGTACAACAGCTGCGCGAAAGAATTGATAGTTAGCATTCCTAAACACAGCCAAGCTTAATGCATAGACAGCTGGATGAAGGGAACATTGTTTTCTTGTAGGAAGCAAACTGAGGTTTCCCACCATTTATGTTCTAAATTTAAAAACCAAAGGGTTCCTTTTCCTTATTGTAAAGGGGAAATTTGTTGACTTCACAACAAATCGCTGTCAACATTAAGTCATTTTTTGTTGTTTGTACTGAACGTAACGCAAAAGGAAACATTCTTTTACAAGTGGAAATAAAGCTCTTAGTAACATATCTATAATAATAAATAAATATACAATTATTATTTATTATTATACATCAGAGTCATCTATTATGAATGCTAAACCTGTACTGGAGGTTGTGAGAGAACACTTAGTCACCATGATATGAGATCTTCCTTACACAGGATATTTATAGTGTAACCCAAAGATGAACAATGAACTTCCTAATTATGTGAAGATGTATGTACTACCTTGGACAAAAAATTAGTGTCCAGTTTATCTGTCAAGTCATAACAATGTTTATGATGGGTTTCAGACCTTTCTTTGGTCTAAACAAAACCTCAGCTCCCTGAATACTCAAGTAAATGAAGAGGAGGAGTTATCAGCACTTGGGCTACAACAAACTACCGGTCGTCATACAGTACTGGAATAGGACTCCACGAGGACACTGACATGGTTATCCACAAATCTTTCCCATTTCCTAGCACAAGAGGGAGCAGCACTAATAATAGTGGGGAGCAGCAGCCACAGTCCATAGAATCATAGAATCATAGAATTCAACAAGCAGGGCTGGACCACTGCATTCTCCTAACATTTCAGCAAGGTATAATCTCTCTGACCCTTAAAAGAAAAAGATGCTAACAATAGCTTAAACTTTAAATGAGCAAATTGATGCTACAGTCAAAATTTGTGCTTGAGAGAAAAAGATAATGCAAGGACAAGCCTACAAAGTAATTCAGAATCTTGTTTCTAAGTGAATAGCCATCAGATTTAGCATTTTTGGCTCTTCTAAGCCCTAAGCAGGGAGGGCAGGGGTTGGCAGAAAACAGTATTTTGCTGTTTGGTGGGGTTTGGACAGTTCTCACCAGAATTTTGGGCCCCAGTAGCACTCCTCTCCCAGGGGCTGAAGGACACATACCGGGGAGTTCTGCATTTCATCAAGTCAGGTGCTGCTTTCAGATTTAGAGGTTTCTCTGAGGTTTTGGTTTCTCTGTACAGAGCAGTTGTTCCACCTGTGAGCATGGCCCAGCAGTCTCCAGGGGACTCTGCAAGCACCGAAGCAGCAGCAGGGAGCTGGGAAGCACAGGCTTTGCTATGCCCTCCCTCATGTGTTTGCACAGAGACACAGGGCTGATCCCTTCAGAGTTGATGCTCTGGGAGTACGGCGAGGGCTACAGTACACAGAACCCCATGAGCACGTTATCTGACATGACTCAGTTCCTGTGTGGTGGCTAAGAAAGGGGAAAGGGAAGGGAAGACAGTCTCAACAGCCATGTGTGTGAGGTTGCTGCAGTTAGCCTAACACTGCCGTTTCACAGGCTTTCCATGCTAAAAATAAGAATAACACATCCTGCTCCCAACCCTGTAGTTCTGTTTTGGTCAGGATCTGCTGTTGCAACACCATGTCATCCCATGAGAAAGCCAGGGAACCACACAGGGCAGAACCCAATGCCACAGGGTAGAACAGTGTCCCTTGTCCCCCTCAACACGTGTACCTCTCTTACCTTGCCAGAGGCCCTGGCCTGCTGTGATGTGCCAGTGTCTGCAGCCAGCAGGGCATATTCTCTGGGAGGCATAGGAGACCAAGATCTTCCCCAGCAGGGAAAGGAATAAGGAGCCCATCAACTGAGCTGTCCTGTCTATTAGCAATCTGCACCTGGAGCACAGGAAATACAGGAAAAGCTCATAAAAAGGGCTTTCTTTGTCTGGGAAACAAACTCAAGCAGGACATCAGGCAGAACTTATAAGGGAAGGAAAAATGATTGCACAAAACGGAAATAAGTCTTAGAGATCAAGAAGTTTAAAGATCAAACATGAATTAGCAAATTCTTTCCTTAGTTATAAAAAGCTACCTACAAAGTACAAGCAAAGAAGTGAGATTATCTAGCACTTCTGCTGATAAACACAAAAACATTTTCCGTGTATGTCCTGAAAACTCTCTCGTTACTTTATCACAGCTTTCAGAAAGGATGAGGAGCCTGAGAAGTTCAGAATTTTAAAGCTATCGACACATGAGATCTCACATCAGCAACAAGGCTTTTAAATATGTCATCCAAATTAGGATCAGGGGGCAGAGATCACCAAACACAGTCCCTTCTCTAGGATGGGGAAAGAAAGGGAAGGTTCTGGCCAGTAGCAGCTCTACTATGTTCAAATATGAAAAATGTCCAGTTTCTCAACATGTCTGAATAACACTAAACAGGAGGGAACAAATAGAAAGGCAATAGTTAAGTGGTGCTTCACCTTACAGGAGTATTTTGCCTCACTGGCTTCTTTCACTAAGAAAATCACTTTTCCAGTCAAGTTGTGGTAGACACCGGTGTCAGTAAAAGGTCCTTTGAAGTACATTGCAAGCAGTAGTGCACTTTGTACAGGGGCTGGTACTCAGCTGCACCAAAGCCTCCCAACTACTCTGCCAGAGATCTGCCAACAAGGAAGTGAGAAAATAGCACAAGTGTCACCCATGCTGCGCCACACAGTGACAATGCTCGCAGCAATGAGACAGGCTGAGAACTGCAGAGGCAGGGGAAAATAACCCAGTAAGCATTACAGGTCCACAGCAGATGGGATAAAACCTGTGCCTGGATGGAAGAAGGGAGCCATAAGCAGCTGCAAGAGCCTAGAGGGTGGCTGATGGGGACCCGAGGTGGAGAGAAGAGGAGCATGAGGATCAAGACCCAGTGGTGTCCAGGAATCAGACAGGGACCTGAGTGCCACACTGGGAGACATGCAAGTTCTCCACAGATAACACCTCATTATAGCTTTGCCTACTGGTAGCTGGTGCTGAGTTGCTCTGATGTATCCTGGTGAACCTGCTGATCACAGCCAGCTGCTTTGTGACTGGTTTGTCTCACCCATGAAGCCTCACCAGGCTGATGAGAGACATAGCTGCCCTCATCTAGCAATGAGAGCACCAAGCTGTGGATGGGAAGCATCACACAGAGATGCCATAAGCTGAGTTCCCTGCAGGCTTGATTTTGACTGCTTATGGTTAATCTCAGTAGTGATTGCCTTGACATAGACAATAGGAGTGAGTGGACAACACTTGAGGATGATGCAAAGTGAAGTTTTTTCTATACACTGGTGAAACTATCACAATCGAGGAGCTGGATGACTTTGAAAACTAAAGTACTAACAAGGACCATGACATGAAAATGATGGCAGTTGGAGATCAACAAGCTGCGTGTACTAATAGGTCAGTAACTACTTATAAGCATCCACCAAGAAGCATCCACAAGAAAGGCAAAAGCAGCGCCTGGAAACTCAGCAGAAGTATTTAAGCTAAGCTTTATACTGACCATCCATACACTGTCAAGGAATTAATCTCAAAAGGCTGATTTGTAACGTGCAGATAGACAATGCAGAAATACTCCTGAAGCTGCTCCAAGATGATCTGGAAAGTGGGAAGGGGAAATGTGTTTGCCCAAGACATCAATTCAAGGCAGTAACAGTGGGACCTCTGAGCTTGGTGATTAACTTGTCTGAGCTCCTCTTGTAACTGGATTGCAATGGAAAGCCAAGGAGGAGACCCTGGCCAGCAGACGCCTGCAACTACAGAACAGTCACAAAGTCAGCAGGTCATAAGGTCACAGTGCCACATCTTCTCAGAATTGCTGGCTGATGAGAACTATGGAAGACGAGAGACATACCATGATTCAGAGTGAAACACAGTTATAATAATTACAAAACTGTCTGTAAACCACAGCCCTCACATCTCCAACAGCTCTGTGAATGGGTCTGGGGGCCAGCTGGGACTCCTCTGTCCTGGGGCGCAGCAGTGTGACAGAAGGCAGCAGTCCCTGCCCCAGCTCCAGCAGGAGTGGCACTCTAGAAGGCAGAGAGATCATCTCAGGACCCTCCAAGGTCCACTCCAAGCAATGTGCACGGCCTATTGGGCAAGGAAGGTCTATGGGCATCACCCTGTGAGACATTAGGCACTGGAAACTAAGTCAAAGGAAAAAAACAAAGCCATTCCATCGCCAGAGGGACTGCTGCAGGGATGAATGGCAGACGAGCATCTCGCCTTGCTGTGGGGTTATTACAGGCTCCTCAATCAACAGGGGGTGTTATGAGCCATGACAGTGGTGACAGAGGAAGCTCAACCCTGGTAAGATGCATTGAGGAGGGGTGTGGGTGCATTTGCCACCAGCATTGCTGGTGCCACCAGCAAATGGGCATCGCAGGACACCTTTTTGAGCACACGAAAGGAGCAGCGTTAGGAGGGCTCATCGCGACTCTGTGCAGCACTGCAGCTGGTCTGGAGGAACATTCACTCTCTCCAAGGACGGTGAGCAAGCAGGTAATTCTTCCTGGTTATTTGAGCTCTGCAGCGATAGTGGGACACCAAAGCGGTGGTAGAGAAACAAAAAGGGTTAGAGCCTGTATATTTTCAAAGGCTCATTTGGATACTGGCCACATTAGACATGTTTTGGATGCTTAAGGGCCGTCTCAACCTTTGCTAGATCTTCCCGTTTTCTGCTATAATCTGCTCTCATATATTCTGTCCTCATAACTCATTCCTCATGTCCAAAGCACACAGCTGCTGCAGGTATTGGCTGTTGCACATTCCCTCTCCTCTGAAGAGGTCTCCTGACATTATTCCTCAGCAGCAACATGATTTTCAAAGCTAGCCAAGAGCTGCTAGCACGTAGATGCTGCAGCACTGCCCTATGGTTTGCTTGCTCAAGATAATTTTGAGCCCTGGAAACCTGAACTCACAGAGCTTTGTTCCTCTTGCAGGGAAAATCCAGAGACATCTCAGACTTCACAGGTCTTTTCTGTCCATGAATAGCTGCACCTAGAATATACTCCTGCACTAACTCCTCCAAAGCAGGAGGGAAAACAGCAATATTGCCCTTAGATCCAGGGTGACAAAACCAGCCACTAGACCAGAAATAGCTCCTCTATTTCACATGGCTGCTGATCGCATTTCTCACCATGGCATTGGTAGGGATTTTTGTCTTGGAATTGTGGCAGATTGCTCTAATGCTTCTGAGACAAAGACCAACTTTTCATGATCCTTGAAAGGCAGCATACAGACCCCAGTACTATGACTCTTGCTGTAGAGCACTAAGTGCTGCTGAATACAGGATTCAATGGCTAAACTAGTTAGCTAAACTAGTTAGCTAAAACTAATGAGAGATGTACTAATAATTGCTCTCATCATTAATGAGAAGTGTTGCAGGGACAACTTAGGACTGGAGGAGAGTACAGCTGTCCTTTTGCTGCACATCTTCCAGAGCATTTTGAGCTTTGAGGATGCTGGTTGGCTTCTCCTATGTACTATATGGAAAGGGATGACAGCTGGGTTTAAACATTCCCTTTGCATCATCTCACGGTTGTAACAGCTCACATAACTCCTAGCTGTAGGATCCATGCTGCTGCCTGGTCTCAATCTGGCCTACAAGAGAGGCCCAAGCTTTTCCCCTGCTGCCCTCCACAAGCAGCCTTCCCTACGGGGGACCCAGCAAGAGTCTGCTATTTTCTCTCTTCCACAACTGATGAGGCTTATGTCCCACACCCTCCTCATCCCACTAGATACCCCACAGCCAGCTCTGCAAAGTCATCTCTACAGTCTGTTTTTCACTTGTTGGTAAAGCACTAAACTATCCGAGTTAATCATTGATTCAGTCAAGACTCCAGATTCTAAAAGGTTTAATCTGCTTTTTCAGGAACTGCACCTCTTAATACCCCCAAAATGAACCTCAGCGGCTGCAACATCACAGCCTATGAAAGCTTTCCACTTGTCCAGCTGTGTTTTTACATCCCAGTTTTGCTTTTGGGTATTTTACTGAATGTGTTGGCGCTGTGGGTGTTCTGCTGCAAACTCAGTAAATGGACAGAAACCAGAGTATACATGGTCAACTTGGCGGTGGCTGACTGCTTCCTGCTCTTTACTTTGCCTTTTAAGACTTTCTCCCAGTTCCATCAGCTGAAGGTAGGTAGTTGGTGCCTAGTTCTGGAAGGTGGCTATTTCATAAACCGCTTAATGAGCATCTGTATCATCACTGTTGTAGCAGCTGATAGGTACCTTGCAATCAAGTACCCATTGAAAGCCAAGGTGCTGAGATCACCACTGAAGGCAGCTTTTGCCTCTGGACTTCTTTGGATAGTCATCATCTGTGTGATGTTGCTCATTAAAACATTAGAGTACCGAGGACAAGATGAACTTTGTTTTGAAAAATCTTCCGTTAAGCCCTCAGTTATCACACTGTGTGCTATTATCATAGGATATTTCATACCACTAATCATCTTGAGCTATTGCTCCATACAAGTCATTGCAGAACTCATGAGAAAGAAGAATGAGAAGTGTCACGAGGAAAAGTTAATCAGGAAGGCCGTCTACATTGTGTCTGCAAACGTGGCTGTGTTCATCATATGCTTTTTACCTCTTTACCTTGGGCACCTCCTTCGCTTTATAATGGACTCCATCAGCTCCAATTGCTCTGCAATACAGAGTGTTAATAATTTTGTCCACCTCGCCTCAGTCTTTGCCAACACAAACTGCTGCCTGGATGCTATCTGTTACTACTTTGTCAACAAGGAATTTAAGGAAGCATCTCCCAAGCTAGCAAAGTCCAAATATGAGACCAGTGAAGAAGCCGAAGTTCAGCTCCCACGCATAACATATTAGTGCAAAACACACGCAGCACACATATTATACTTGCTATGTGCAATTTAAACTGGGACTCAGTCACAGACTTTCACAGTTTCTTTTTGTGTGAATGGGATGGAGGGGTTTTCTGCTAATAGGAAGGACTCAGACATATGAAAATTAGACAACCACAGACATCCAGATCTTGATGTAATGATCTAGGTTACCCAGGTAATTATCTGCCTTATGCAAATTTAAGAAAAATTATAGCTTTTCCCTACAAAAAAGGTCTTTCATTTTCACAGAAAACCCAAAGTAAGTACGGTCAGTGGTAAACGGTTTGGGGTTTTTTGGTCCCTCACCCCCACCTTGGGTCAGTTTTTATGTAGCTGTAGCTGTGACAAAGAAACAGAGGTTATTTCAAGTATCAAAGAGCGGGAAAAAAGTCAAAAGTGAAACCACTGCAGAAAAAGAAATAAGGATATTTTTATAAGTCACATCTTATATTTTAGATTGTAATAATGTACAATCGTAGCAAGAGAGGCAGATTTAGTCTGCTTCAGACATCTTTACTGCACTATTCATAACACATAACAGCTATAAAATGATCATCAATTGTAATCAAGGTCAGAAGAAATTGCAATTCCTTGTACGGAGGAAAAACTTTACATCAAAAGTGTTTTAATCAAATGGCATTACAAGTACTATCCAAAGAGTTGGGGTGGGGCAGTGGGATTAAGGACTCTGTATTAGAGGTCTATTCAACCTTACAATGTAAAGGACCGTCTAAAGAAAGCGGCAGCAAACTGTTCCAAAGAAATCAACATTAATAAAGTTATGTCACTGTCACAGAGCTCAGACTCTTAACAAGTTAAATGGAAAAGGTGGGAGAAGGGGTTGTACTGGACCTGCTCTGTTACCTGTCCCCAGGAGGGACAGCTCATCTCCTGCTGTCCAAGCATGGGGCAGTGAGCATGAGCTGCAACAGAGACTGGGCTTTTCGAGGCAGAGCAGTGCATGCTACCCAGTGACACACTTACCCACAAACAGCTAAGTAGGTAAAACCACTAACTAGCCCCAAGATGAAACATACCAGGCACACACTTCCACTCACACCTCCCAACCCCAGGCTGGGCTTCTATCCACCTGCATGTGCTGGGCAAACCCTGCCACCACCTAAGCAGTCTTACAGCCCCCACACCCAGCTCGGTCTTTGCATTCCTCCAACTCAAGGCATATGCCAAAAGGAGAAAACCCCTCAAGGAGAGATCCTTCTGTGCGCAATTGTTGAGCAGAGCTCTCTATCCACCTGGGCAGTGGCTGTGCTGCTGCCCAGCAGAGCCCACACGACCAGCACAGGACAGTAGCAAAGCCCTGACAGCTTCCTGAGGGGAATGTAGGCTTCTCAACATATTTTCTGGAAACTCATCTAGAAATGGGAACATCTGCTTTGTCATCATCCAAATATGAAAGCAGCATCTTGCCTTCCCTCACTGCACAATGGGGAAGGGGAATTAGTGCAAAAAAGACCTTTTAAAGAGGTTGGTTTCTCCTCTTTTCTACTCCAACTTATTTTTTTTTAAAAGATCAAAGCAGCAATGAACGGCGCTGTGCGTGCAGAGATGGGTATCTCCTCCTGGCTCAGCCCAAGGTGTGTCATGGCCCTGGCAGTGATTTCACACTGCTCAGCCCAGTGCAGCGGGGCTCACACTTTGTTCTCCTCAGCCCTTCGTGCTGATGGCTCTCCTGCATCGCTCTAGTAAAATACCCACCTTTGCGACTTAAATTTGATGGACGGTTACCCAGTAAGGCTAAACAGTCCTTTAAGATTTCCTCCCCAGTATGGGATTTGTGTGCTGGAAGCACAGTGATGTGAGAGATTACCCAAAGCCAGTGTGCTTTATCTGCACCTCCAGTCTCACCAATATGAGATGAAAGCTCTGCATAAACCAAACTGCTATTTTAGATGCGTAGGAAAATAACACTTCCGTGGTAACCTCTAATAAAATGGGTGGAGGAGATACAAAGCTGCCTACAAACAAAGAATTTCCGAACAGAATGCGCTAATCTGTCTTGCTCTGAGCAACACCCCTTCCTCTAGCAGCCAGAACTATGTACCATGAACACCTGGCCAAAGACAGCACAACTTCCACACTACCAAAATCTCACTCTCTGTACAGCTTAGGTGCTTAATGAGATTTGGAGAGGGAGGGAGCCTCGGAGGGGCTACAGAGGATGTGCCAGTGCAGCATGGTGCTGGGCAGGAAATGCAGGGATGGTCCTCACTGCCACAGCCAGACTCCACAGCAGCTCTGAGCAGGACCACCATCACTCCTAATGACTGCTCAGGAGCAGCAGGTTAATGAGGACAAAGCAGCAGGAGAGCATGTTTCACTCTCAGAACAGAGATGTGATAAACTATCCTTTTGACATAGGACCAAAGCCTCTCTTCTTCACCATTAGAGCAGAGTCTGAGTACAGGGCAGTCTGGGATTCGGATGGGCTGGGACTGAAATATGTGGCACAAGGACCAAGAAACTCCCTCAAGGCTTCCTAGCTAGAAAACTGGATGATGGTGTTCTGTTTACCCACTTTTGTTTTCCTTTTTCCACCTGGAGCTTTTGGGCTGATTTAGTAGAAGGAATGTCCTCTAAATTCATAACCCATCTGTCCAAGCTCTGCCACACCATACAGGGAAGAGCTAAGGGATGAAATTAAGCAGTGAGGAGGCAGCAGCAATCTACAGTAACTGACATTTCAGGTGGGCTCAGCAACCTCTGAGAGACAAGAGGGATCTGAGCACTTGCCAATAAGATACCGATTCTTTCACCACTGCCTGGAACGCAGATAGCCCCCACCCCACACACAGACAGGCTGTAATATCCAGGTGGAGCAGGCATTGCCTGGTTAGCTTTGATCTTGCTTCAAAAGCCTAGCTCTCTCATCACATCCACCAAGCTTTCGAATATGTGCAACTTAATCTTCTTAGCATAGGATGCTCTCTGTCTTTCAGACTTCCCAGATTTCTCTGGAGTCAAGTCTGGACAACATCAACTTCATGCTTTCCAAAGGATGAGGCTACAGTTGGGGTGGGCTGGAACGTACACCTTGCAGGCTGGCTGAGGCAGGTATCTCCCACCAGCCCACTCACCAGGCCACAGGACACAGGTAGGCACAAACATCTTGCACTGGCATCTCTGACATTATATTAACTTTAATTCTATGAACTGATGACAGAGCTGGACACAGCCAGTTTGATACCCTTCACAAGCACTGAATGCAGTTACAAAGTCAGATCAGTTAAAAGCAGGAGTGCAGCTGGTGGGACACACACCCGGAGTGTAGGAACACATCCAAACCTCCCTCTAACTTTGATGTTGTTGCTCATAGAGATCTGGTAGTATCTCACACCAGTTTCCTTGCTGGGGGCTTTCCATTTGCTGTTGCTGTCACATTTCAAATGAACCCTGCTGCCAAGTACTGAGCCAGGGCAGCTAACGGAATAATGAGAGTTCAACCAAATGTCAGGTGCAGGGGGGAAAGTGTGAAACCTGTCACCAAAAAACTGTGACATACTTAAAAGATGCTGTGATCGAAGACAGAAAAAGAGGGCACTTCTGAGGAAGTGAAAATCAGGGTGGCTCATTGTCGTTAGCTTGAGATAGAAGCATTCCTACACCTCTCTGTTTCTAAATGAAGGCTCAGAAACATCACCAGGTCACTCCAATGGGATGAGTTGTCCCATGTGGGGACCACAGGTACCAACTGGAGACAGTGTCTGACACCATGCATGCCTCATCCTCAAAGGGGCTAAACGGCTGCAGACTTCTGCAACCCTGTCCATCAGAAACCCCAGCAGCAGTCTGCCAGCAGCCTTACTAACTTCAAAACTCCTGTTTTGCTTCTGTCTGCTGACATCTTTCTACCAAGACAAAGAGTTCATGGAATCATAGAATCATCTGGGCCGGAAGGGACCTCCAAAAGGTCACCTAGTCCGAACCCCCTGCAGTCACAGGGACATCCCCAACTAGACCAGGTTGCCCAGGGCCTCATCAAGCCTCACCTTCCCTGGAGACATTCAAGGGGCCTCAACCACCTCCCTGGGCAACCTGTTCCA